>MIQA02000789.1:0-22228 GCA_001887855.2 Sclerospora graminicola | reverse complement strand
ACCTAAATTAGTTGTTAATTCGCAGTCTATTTAGTCTCTTAACTATTAGCCACAATGAAATTTCTAAGAGCAGTTTGTAAACCTATCTCTGATCGCTTGTCTCCCTCTGTTCGGGCATTTAATCTTTTGCGCTGATCTCTTGAATGGTCACATAATCTTTCTTGGAAGCACTCCAAACAAACTTGTAGTTGAATCCCCCTTTATCTTGATCTGGGGTGTTGTTGTTCGTACACCGCAACAGCAGTTATCTGCGCGATTGTTTTATTCCACACGGTGTGGAAGTGTTCATACTTCGTCCTCTGTACGCCTTGATGCACCGCCTCATTTCGTAGTTGCCACATCCAGGTCATCCCAATCGAACAAAATGCCCACCAAAGTCGTTTTAAACTCCTACTGCACGCCTCCGCATTTGCTCCACATCTGTTTCTTAATCTTTCCATCATCGTTTCTGATATTCTTGGTGCTTCTCGTGTCGCGAAATAACGTTGTGCCTGCAGAACCTCGTGTTCTGTCATCCACCAGCCGTTCCAACTACTAAGAAGTCGAAGCCAAAATGTTTTGGCCAGACTGCACCCCCACACAATATGTGTGACCCCTTTCCCAGGTGCGCTACATTGTCGATCCCTAGCACACCCTCCTTATTGATTGTATCCATCATAGTGGACATTGAGCTGGAACGTGGCCGCTCTATACATGCACTAGAGTTGATAATCCGAGAGTAAATTTCCATGCTGCCACAATGCCGCTGGTTCTTGATCCTGTAAATACAAACTCCAGTCTGCTTGTTGTGTTCTCTCTTCCCACCGTTGCTCGATCTTCTTTAAACCTCGCGAAAGCAATCTGTAGTAAACTCTTCGAAAGGAACGCCGCATCCACTGCTTAATGTTCGCATACGTAATGCCTTCCTTCACCCACCATGGGAAGCCGTGAATAGCCGGGTGTGCTGCAAATACCAGGCCCCGTAATTCATCCCCTTCTCTTGCTTGTTCTCTTCTGTTTACAGCATTGTCCGCGGCATTCGTCAACTCACAATCCCAGTAGATCCCGCCACTGCGTTGTAGGAGAACCCATTGATTTTGTGTAGTGTTGCATACCCCTCGTATTCGACGACTAGCATCCGGTTTCCACGTAACATTAGTCCAGATATCCGGTGTCCACAATAATCGTAACGGCCCCGCATACCCAATATCTTCTCCAATTGGCACCCTTGGAGAGCACAATATGATCGAGAGTAGCCACCTCCCTACCTTAGCTCTAGTGTGTCCTATTAATCCCTTGAACTTTACCTGCCACTGGTACTTATACGCCGCTATTCTCGTAATGCCCAACTCTTGTATTGTCGACACCGGTAGTCTATCATATTTCTGCCGTGGTAGACATAGTCCCATCCCTTCTGAAATCCACGGATTATCATTCCAATGAAACGTTCCCCAAAAGGTATTCACATAGTCCGGGCTAAGACCATGCCACTCGATCTCATCCAAATCCGCTCGAACCGTAATAGTCTCCCCGTATGAAACTCCCGTTGCTGGTTCCACGTACTGTGTTTCGCATTTCTGGCTTAACCCTTGAAGATGAGCCTTTACGTACCTGTCAATCTGCGTAAAGGTCTCCTGCGCTGGACTTAAGTATCGTGCCAAGTGATGCTGAACTTGTGCCGGCAACCTTATATTTCCCGTGCTCCCCTTGTATCTACGAAAGTAACAGGGAGAAATCCATAAATTAGTGTGATTAGGCTGCAACATATGCCACCAATTCCTCCACGCTTGCGAATAACGGTCCCGAGTCTCCAGTAGCCACATCGTCGCTTCCTTGACTGCTAGCGTATGTACTGCGACCGGAATAGAAATGAGACCCAGTCCGCCTGCACTCTTCGGAATATATAACAAATGAGGCGAGATTTTATGCCTACTCGGGTCTGTGGATACTTGACCTCCCCAAAGAAACTGCTTTTGTATATGAACCAGCTCTTTATAAGTAGTATCGTCAGGCAGGAACATCTTCGCCGTGAATAGAATCGCCGGCATTGCCACCGCGTTGAACAATGTTACTCGGTCCATCACTGTTGTGCTACATTTAGTCGCCGTGAGTAACCGCCGTTGGAGCATTCGAATACGTACCGCCCAGTTGACCGCAGCTAACTGTTTTCTTCCTATCTGATACCCGAGGTACCTGATGGTATCATTCTTCTTGACTACCGGCATACCACACCACTCGTCCCGTTGATGGGTGGTCTCGAAAAACATGATTCTGATGTGACGACGCTGAAATTTGTGCATAACTTCGTATCATCTCCGGTATGGCAACACCTTGTATTCCTCTTCTTGTGGAATATCATACCAGCGCTCGACGCTAAATCAATATAGCGGTGCAAAGGACAGCCTGTTGATTCGAACGATTTAGGTTCCGACACTTCGCATTCATTAAACGGGCGTTCGTTCCATTGTGGAGGGCCCACATTAAATCGACAAATCGTTGCGAGAACCCAAACTTAGTTAGCGTTGCCATCAGAAAATGTCGATCCACGGTATCGTAAGCCTTGGCAAAATCAATAAACATAATTCCTCCACTATCTTCTTCAGTCTTCTCATTTGCGTTTTCATATTGTTGCAATATTGCCATCATAATCACCACTGCCCTATCCATGCGCCGTCCATGTACGAAACCCTGCTGAGAATCTCCAATCAGCCGGCCTAAGAAACTCTGGAGTCGTCGCGCTAAAATTTTGGCAAAAATTTTATAACTTGTCTGTAGAAGCGATATTGGTCTGTAGTCCATAGCATTAGACGATTCCCCTTTCTTCTTGAGAGGTATAATAACTGCCTCGAGAAAGGACTCCGGGGGATCAGCTCCATTCAAGATATCGTTGTATACCACTTCCAAGTCCGGGGTCAGATCTTCTTCGAAATCTTTATAAAAATCATTATTCAAACCATCCGGTCCAGCCGCCTTGCGTCGTTCTAATGCCTTGATCGCTGCATGTATATCATCTGCTGATATCGGTGCTAACAGCCGATCGTTTTCCGATTCTGTCACCTGCCGTGTTGTCCAATCGTTAACGAAATATCCCAGCTGCTTAGTCATATCTTCTGTTCTTACTTCACTATGGGATCTCCCGAGAACAGCTTTCCAGGTCCAGGCAAATTTGTCTGGAATACTATGAAACGTACTCTGATCAAAAGTGGGATCAGCGATAGTGATGGTGCTCACCCGTTGATCCCGCTCCCATGTTGCTGTCCGACGGAAAAGCCAGCGAATGGATTCGTTAGATCTTTGAAAACGCTAACCTAATCCTACCTGATTCTCGCGGATAACTTCATGCTCCGTGATCCTCAGCACTTGCTCACGCGTCGTGACCATACCATATAAAGCAAGTTCCATATCCCTCGCTTTCCGTTTTCTTCTCTGAGCCTCACGCCTCCGTAGCTGCACTATTGACTGCGTCCAGAAAAATCGTAATCTTTCCCATTTTGCTGCTCCTGTTTGTACTAACCCGGTCTTCTGATCCATAAGTGTACGGATCTCCTCCACTGCCCGTTTGCGTCCAATTCCCAGGATGGGGTACTGCAACCGGAAGTTTTTGTTCTTGGTACGTTGCTCCTGAGCAATCCTTCGGCGCATGTATATCTCTACTTGCTCGTGGTCAGACGGTACCCCAGGTGTACTAGTGATCACCTGTTGAACCCATTCTGAACACCTTTCGGGGATGTAAAATCTGTCTAAGCGACTTGCGGAGTTCCCTCTCCAGAACGTGAAATCCGCAAAATCTGCCATATCATCCACTGTCCAGGCCGAAAATTGTACCAGCGCAGCGTCTTGTAGATGACTTTGTTTCAACAAGGTGGTTAAGTCTCGGCATTCCGCTACCCTACCCCTACAGCTCCCGAGTCTGTCCAAAATAGGTGTCTCCACGCAGTTGAAGTCGCCTCCCACCATCACGAAATTTTCTTTAGCAAAATTCCAGACTGCCAGACTACGGTAAAAGTTCGCACGGTTCACTTCCGTGTCTGAGGGCGCATAAAGATTAACTAGTTTCCAGCGTCCCCATTCTAGAGCTATGATTCGCGATGTCCATCGACCCTGTTGCCATGGTTGAAATTTCATAGCTAGGTTAGGAAACAATAAAATACCTACCCCTCCAGTTTTTGTCTGTGCCACACTCCAATAAGCCAGGGTTTGCCCCTGCCCATCCACTCGCCACATACGTTGCCACTGTTCTGTCAGTTCACTAGCCTCTTTCTGACTGGTTACATGCGTTTCTTGGACAAAAATATGTGCTACCTTAAATAGTCTGGGCCAGACTATTAATGAACACAGACTAATTAACTCGGAAATATCTGTGTCAGACTAATTTATAAGTTGGTAATTAGTCTGGGTTAAACTAAGTGTAACACACACTCTATACCATAACGGGGGTACAGAGTACCGTTTATCAAATATTTTTTTAAATAATATTAAGGGAGCCACTAGGTGCACACCCCCTTTTTGATACGTGCACACCCCTGTACCATAAAGTAGGTACCACGTTCCGTGTTATACATTGCAGAGCTTTATTCAAGGCGTGGGTCTCCCTCCGCTAATATCTATGATTTTGAAGACGCTCTTGCTAAATTAAAAAGATATAAGAAAAAATGATGTAGGTCAAGAAAACTTAGCTGATGCATAACCATTGAATACTTGTTTTATAAGTGGCAATAAAATTGTACCAATATAGATTTAGGCAGCCTCTAGAGCTGCGACTAGCCTGTGTATTACTTATTGCGTGCTGACTCGGCGCTACAGAATTATTATTCCTTGGCAGCCTATCATCTATTCCGTCCGTATTCGGAACACTCTTTTTTCTATTTCAATTAAGATATCCAGGACGCAATTGTTTAAGCTATAGGTCGAGGTCGTCCGAGTTAAAAAGTTTTATTTTCATAGCAAGACCATCCAGCAACCTATTATCAACAATCGACATAGCGAGCACAAAATCGTTCATTCTTCCAATTATATGTTTCTTCTCGTTTTAAAACCAGATGCAGTTGAACAACATCTAAGCTCAATCCTTAACATACTTTAGAGGATTGTAGTTCATTAAAAAAGAGGGTCAAACAATTTACAGGTAAAATCGAAGCTTTAAAGCATATCGACTTTATAAAAAGAAGATTTAAAGGAAAGACTAGAAGCTTTGGCCTATTAATGCTCCTTAATTGATTTCTTGACAGCCCTCGCAGCTCTTATCTTTGCATTTTTGGTGACTACACCCCTTAAGTCTATCATTTGAGCGCCTGGTAAGCACCAAGAAATTAGCTTGATGCAGGTCAACGAAGAGAAGATATTGTCAGCTTTTGACGTGTAATTGTTACACTCCCTTTTGCTACAAAGATGGCTAAAAATGACGGTCCTATTGTGCGCACGTCACCTTTATTCCTATACGTAACGTTGTAGTACAGGGGGTGTGCACGTATCAAAAAGGGGGTGTGCACCTAGTGGCTCCCAATATTAATATATTAAAGATGCACTTGCTTCTGCTTTTGATAAGCAGAAGCAGACCGCAGATAAAAACGGAAGGAAAAACACAAATTCCTTTTTAAAAAGGTGAATTAGTCTTGTTATCTACAACTAATTTATCTACACATGCAATTAGCAACTTCCCTACACGGAAGTTACTCCCTAAATTCATTGGACCCTTTAAGGTCCAAAGCGTTAAACGGAATGCCTATACATTAGACATTCCCGCGGCATGCGCCTCCACCCAACGTTTACGTTGGGGAGGCTTAATAATTAGTTTATCTTATGGATTTATTTTCGGAGCTTCACCTTTTTATTTTTTGGTTACCAGACGAAACCCATTGTGTCACACACGACCCCCTAAATAATCAACGGGCAAGAATACGTCATAGCTAACAGTAAATCATGAAAAAAAGAGACTGAGGCAGTATCCGGTAGAGGAGTTAGTCGCCATTACTAGACGTTTCAATAAAACTTCTTGCTCCTGAATTCGCTGGTCTAACGATACAGTTGATCGAATAGATACGGAGTAAAACAAAGCTTTTTTAATCCTAAATTACTAGGGATTTTGGGTACAGCTAGATCAAATTGTATAGCAAAATTACCATACTTCGAAGTAGCAATAATGCAGCAAGAATTTTATTAGAAGTGCTTTTGGGACAAGTTTTAGTTTAAAAAATTGATCTTAGGTGCTATTCTATTCTATAAACAAGAAGAAGAAAATAATTAGAGAAACGACTCATTATATGCTCCTTATTTGCTTGACAATAGGTAGCTAGCTGGCTGGTATCCAAGCAATCCAGCTCACCGAGGCCACCAACATGCATAAGCAGTCTGGGCTTTTCCATCTTGAGAATAAAAATTTGAAGTCGGATGAACTAGTCATGTTGTACCTATAGTTTAAACAATTGCGTCAGGGTGATCTAAAATATCAGAAAAAGCGAATACGGACCTTTTTTTAAAAAGATTGATGATAGGCTGCCAAGTAGTAATAACTTCTGTAACGCCGAGTCAGTTTTAGACCAGGCTAGTTACAGTTCTAAAGGCTGCCTAAAACTATATTGGTACGTTTATTACCAGATAATTTATAAAAAAAACAAGTTAAAAAAGTTTTCAAAAATATAATGGTTAATTTTTCTTGACCTGTATCAATCTTTTTTACGATATCTCTACTTCAGCAAGAGCGTCTTCAAAACCATTGATATCAGCGGGATCGATTTGCAGGATGCCCCGCCCTCTGTGAAGCTGCTCTGCTTTTGATTACGGTACGCTGTACCTAATGTGCCAGACTAATTAGGAAATTTTGATAACTCACTAATTTTTCTTCACCTAAATTAGTCTGTGCCAGACTAATTCCGAACACAGACTATTTTTGCACACAGACTAATTACGGTGGGAGGAGTAGCTATTTCCGTTGTGAGTATTGTAGATTTTTTTCTGATCGTGCCCAGTCCTTTCTATCAGGATTCAATGTGCTTTCCTTTCACCGATCATGTATCTGGTCCTGCATGTCACCTTGTAAACATTCCAAACATATTTGAAGCCTGATGCCTCTGACGTCGTCCGTGATTTTTCGAATTCCACTACCGCTTGTATTTGTGATATAGTCTGTAACCCTATGTACTCTTGGGCTGTCCTGTTAATCCCTCTATGCACCGTGTCGTTTCGGAGCTGTCACAGCCACGTCATGCATATCGAGCATATAGCCCGCCACAACCGATTTAATTCCTTACCACATGTCATTCCTGTTGACCGCATCTGTGTCGTAATCTATCCATCAAAACTTCCGCTGTGTGGGGGCTTACCCCCCCCCGCACAATATGTGCGACCCCTTTCCCGGGTGATGCACAATGCTTGTCCAGTACACACCCTCCTTCTGATGAATACCCATCGTAAAATATGTTTATATGGAACGTCGCCGCTCGATATAACCACCACATGTCAAGAGATGGTCATGTCGCCATATATCTCCTGGAGACTGCTCCTGGAGAAGCGCTTTCCAGGGATCATCCATACATTTCTGCTGCCAATCTTCTTCAAATGCCGAGAAATTAAGCGATAATATAATCCACGAAACGTTTTTCGTATCCATTTCTTGATTGAAGATATCTTGACACCTTCCTCCACTGCCTAAGGAAACCTATGAATACAAGGATGCGCTGCGAAGGCAAACCATGATAAACTGGATTCAGTTAGGTCGTTGGTGCTTGCTTGGTGATCTTTAGATAAGCAAATCCAGTATAATCAATCGTTTCGTTGAAGAAGTATCCATTGTACTCCATTCCTCACAGTGGACTGACGTAACCCATGTTGTCGCGTCATATGATTAGCTAACATGATCCACCCAGAACTGTCTTCAGTCTCGATATTGTGTGCAAATGCTGCAAAAGATCTATTGGCCACTTTTGCCTTGTAATATCTTTTTAATAAGAGCAGGATTAAAACGCTAGGGTGATAATCCGTCCCCATCAAAGTTGCAATGTTTACTGCATATATGTTGGCACATATGAAAATTCTGGCTAGTCGGGTCGATTGTTGTGGAGCAAAGATTTTGACCAACGTATTGCCTCCATAAATAATATTACGTAGCTGCACCCATTCCTGCGAGCTGTTGACAATAGCCGTCTGTTGATTTTCCGAGCAGACCGCGTCTAATCGGCCATCCCACGCATGAAACCAGTCCCGTGGAATACCTTTTATTCCTGTCTTTGTGCCTTGTTCTAACATAACCCTAAAGCACTGCATCCTCCAATGTCTCGTCAATGTATTGAGAACCGTAGGTGCTAGTCCTTCTAACAAATAAGCCGTCCCTTCAAATGTTATTAATAGCTGAAGTAATCTGGTGTTCTCATGAATCGATGCCTTGGTTCAGGTGTCTATAGATGCGTCTGCGTACGGAAATGGTTAATTAGTTTGTTTGATCCATTCCGTAGCATATTCTGCCCAGGCTGCTTGGCATGTTTCAGCTGATATGGGAGAGACCTCTGGTGAATTTGCTTCGGCATTAAAATCGTCAATTAGTTCTCGAGAGATTGGCAATGCTTCTGATTGGGACTCCATCGGTGTATCGCTAATCTCATCTTCCCCTACCTTCCTGTGACTAATTTCTGGTCTTGTGCATAATCGTTTTGCGTGACATGGTTCTTCTTCATCGCTCTGCTGGTGTTCTTGTGAGTGATCAAATTCTGAGTTTCCATACGAATCTTCCGTTAGTCGTAATGTCGGCTCTCGCTATTGATTGTCCTGCCAAACCTAATGATACCATTGATAGAGGATGGGCTCTGGTATTTGGTATTTTTGCATATAACAGTTTCTTTCCTCCAAGTTATTCAAATTTCCCTTTAAAAGAGACGAATGTTCCGGTAATGAAAGTCGACTGACCGTTTCTGTCAAAAAGTATAAAACTTCTGTCATACGAGGATCATGAGTCAAAATGATCTGCTCAATTTCACACTTCAATTCATGATGAATTGTAGGCTCATATAAACAACGAATCAAATCATCATAATTGCCTTCCCAGTCGTCGGGATCCCAATGGGAATGTTGGGAATACATGGTGATGTGACTTTCAGACGTTGAACATTCACTCGCTGGGTCTCCCTCCTGTTCTGCTTGGCCTGGGCTATTACTGTCCTTCATTATGATATCTGGAGCCAATTTCTCCTCTACTTTATCATCATCGTAGTCATCCTCCTCCTCACTGAACAAATCACATTCTTCCATCTCGATATCCTGTCTAACGTTTGTACCGCAAACGTCTGGTAAATTTGGCACCCCTTTCCCAATCAGTTTTGCAGGGTGCCAAATCTTTCAGACTTTAGCGGTCGATTTTTATTGGCAGGCCACAAATCAACAGAATTTACGAATAGCGGTATTATTGTTACAAAGTCGCAAAAAATGAGTTTAATTCTCCCCTCTTATGATTGATCAATTCTTGAGACAAGTGGATGCGGCAGTCGGGGCTCGTCATGCTACTGCCGCATGGGTATGAAGGGCATGGGGCAGAACACTCATCGTGTCGTAGAGCGGTATCTGCAAAATACCGACGACGATCCGAATGTCGTATCGCTCATGGACGAAGAGAATCACATGCAGATCCAACATACCAACTAACACGTTGTGTATTGCTCGACGCCTGCGCAATATTTTCACGTCTTGGTCCATCGCGACTTCCGTAAGCCGCTGATTTCAGTCCAACCAAAGCATCTCTTTCGTCTACGTCAAGCTTCTTCGAAGTTGGAAGATATGGCTGAGGGGACGCTGTTCCATCGCTTGATTCCAGAGGTTGCACCCGGGAAACTCGTGGATGATGACAAGGTTGAAGCGTGTCATCTTCTGTTTGGGCAAGATTTACTATGAATTGATCCAAGAACGGGATGATTGTGCGTGTGGAGAAAATTGCGCCGTTCCCGTTCGATAAAGTCGCAGAACATGCGGCTCGGTACCCGAATGCCGAGATCAAATGGGTTCTAACAAAATCCAAAACTTGGAATTTAAGGATGCATTAAACTAACTAATGCGTTTTTCTATCTGCAAAATTTACCTGATAACTATTTCTGTCATTCTAAACCACCGAGGGATGGTTTGAATTTTATCACAATCCTCCACTTCAGTCGCATAAACATTAGTAAAGCGATAGCCAGTTGCCTTGATCAGTGCCATCGATAGGAGATCATTAATGCCACTGAGCATTTTGCCACTCACAATTACATATCCTGAGCAATAAAATTCCATCTGCAGACGCAAACTTCATCCCCTTAAAATACACGTAATTTTTATAGTCCGAAATGAGCCCAAATCGTGTTTGCAGTCTCGCACCTATAGATTTTCAAAGTTTGTGGCATCTGCGCTCAATAAAAGTGCCGTCTTCTCATTCGACGATTATTACTTGCCGCTCACTACACTCTGAACGTGACCGAGTCTGTTCAGGAAAAAATGACGATAAATCTTGCGCAAAATCACATAACACAGGATAAGCATGAAAAACAAGATGCTCGGGAAGAAGTATGACGCAATGAATGAGTCAACCTCTTTGTGAGATATTTGAAAGGCAGTTCCAAGGCGTAATATGGCTGCAATGACAGAAGTCAATTTGGCCACAGGACACGCTCCGAGTACGATACAATTTCTTTTCGAATTATTGCTAAATGTCTTCTCCATAGGAATGGTCAAATCTATATCCTCGATACCGCCATTTTGCTCAATTCGGGCAATCTTTTCTTCAGCTTGCTGCGCTTGCAACTGCGCCTCATGTAAACGAACATCCATTGTCGTCAGAGTCAATTGCTAATATACGATATTGAAAACATGGTGCGAATATACAATGTTCCATATAAAGATTGAAGAATCGGGATACTGGTGTGTGATTGGGTGATTCTTATAATAGATAAAATTTGGAGTGCCAAACTTTTCAGCATGCCAAATTTATCAGACTTTTGCGGTACAGTTTTCCTTCCTTCTAATACCATGAATGTATGCCAAATAGTGAGAGTCGCTAAAATGTAAGATAAGTGGCAAAGGTTGATCACTCTCCACCGCACCCCTTTTTAGCGACATAACATTCTCCATACAAGCCGCTAATGATATCGGATATTACCCACTCGCCGCATAGGTCTTGTTATATTTGACCCCGACTTCCGGCGCGAAATGAATCACCCCTGGTTTCGAACCATTCCCAGTGGTACTGATCACGAAGATATGTCTCTGTAACAGAGTACTGATACACGCAAGTGTATCGATGCTACTCCAGGCGGCTGGTGGGACTACATCTGTCTAAGCCGATCCAGTTGTCGCAAAGTCTTGTAAATACTGCTTAAATTCACGCTTGATTGAACTGCAGATATCTTCTCGTAACCTCTTCCTAAAATCAAAAGAGTTTGTTTCCTTATTCCGGCTGGAAATTTGACCTCGAAATCAAGTAATGCTCTGGTTTTACATCCTCGCTTAAGTAATTATGATAATTTCTCTAGCATCTCGTCAATACTTTCCGAAAAGGATTGTGAAGCTACCACTTGACAGATTGCATAAATTTGGCAATTGCCGGTTGCCGGTGTAGCGACACGTCGGATTCCCATATCTTTTAACGCTTAATCAAACGTGGTATCTGACTGATTAGTGATGTCTTCCCTTTTAGCGAAAGGAAAAAGTTGAACTGCACCAGTTGACTTGTTGATGTCCTCCAGTATGGTTGTCACTCTCTGTTTAACCTTGCATTCTTGAACCAGTAGGTCGGTTTGAATTGTTTGTTTACCTGCTACTGTCCCTCTCTCCGGTGACTTAGCCGGGTTTTTTGTTGATTGCTTACCTTGCGATGTCGCCTGTTTTGTCTGAGATAGAAGTGATTTGGACATCTTCGTAGTTTTAACCACTACTCCGATGGATTGTCCCTCATCCGGTTCATCTGATGGTGAGTCAATGAGTTGTTTCTCTTCCTGTTGCTCTTTGGACTGTTTAAGTAGCGGATGAGTCTGTTTGTCTTCCCTTCTGTTATTCCTTTGGACTGTGATCCACTGGTCCGATTGTTTCCGAGGTGACGATTTGATAACAGTACTATCCTTCCCCGCCTTCTGGGTCTTTGAATCTAAAGATGTGGTTTTCTCTACAGATTTTCTTTCCTTTTTAGCCTGAATAGTTTGATCCTCCGACTGACCCTCCTTTAGAGGTTCCGAACTTGCGGCCCTGGCTTTCTCTTGTTGAACCCGATTTTGTTCCATAAGTTGACGTAATTGTTCCATACTATTAAACGACGGTTCTATCAATTTGACACTTTTCATGTCCTCAGCTGTGACCTAAATGGTTCCTTTAGCCAATAGTCCCTCTAGAGATGACTTACAGCTTCGCATAGGATGGCTGCTTCTCGGCATCTCAAACATTGTCTTCTACCCTTCATGTGTGGATGTTCTACTATGATCATCGTATTATACCAATATAATCGATTAATACCAGATAAAACTGGCGGGCACAGCTCTGTATCCATTATCGATTTCCATGAGGTCGACGTTTCGGAAAATGGCCCTCCTGTCTCCAGATCTTCCAACGGAAAAGAAATCCCGAGAATTGTTTTTAACATTTCACAAAATTTGATTAAATCTGTTGTTCGTGTGATATTTTTAAGCACACACGAATAGCATCCTAGTCGGCGATATTCTTCCTCATTTACATACACTTGTTTTTCCATGCCGATTCATGTTTATCTTGTTTTCTTGAATGAAGGTTATATAAAATGTGGTCATGACGATGAAATGGCACCTTGACCCCGACAAATTTATCTGCGATTTCTCTGGTTAAAAATGAAAATATTTAGAGAGTGATTGGCCTGATTATAGCTGATCGTTTGAACTTGAGCAATCAACGCCCATCATTCCTTTAGCCCTGTTGATCGTGTAGTAGCTGATGTAGCTATACTTTCCTGGATGCTTCGAGTACAAAGAAATGCTTCTCTGATGAGGCTTTCCCCTTTAAGATCCAACAGTAAACAGCCTTCAACTTTAGCCCGTATAGTTTGGACTAGCCGGACCTGGTTCTCCAGGGTCATGATTCTCCTGATAAATTGCGGTAGTTGCTTGACCAAAATAGAACCTTCTACAAAACCTAGGACAGTTTCCATTCTTTGTCGGTACCCTTTCGGCATTGATTCGGAACATATTTACCGTATTCCTGCTCGCATAAACATCTCAAAGCCACAATTTCCATCGGGTCGTACTAACCCTTCTAGTCGAATTGGTAGATGTACTCTTAACCTTTGCTGCCCATCCTGATAAAGGCATTGGCCCGTTAGCTGCTTTATGGATTGCATCCTGGCTTAACATTTTCTGAAGGAGCCCTTCCAATGTCTGATTTGAACGTTGGACCGTTAATGCCGCTCCCACAATACGTTTCCTCCATAAAGTCCAATCCTGCTTATTGACAATCACCATTGTTTCAAACAAATCCAATAATTTTTCACTTTCCTTGGTCTTCAGTTTAGGGAGCCGTTGCGCTATTGATGATAGCCGCGATGCCGGGCCCTTTGCTTTGACGAATATTTTTCCGAACAGGTTTTGCACCAGGTCGATCCACGCCTGAAGCCTCGGCTGTGCTTGCGCAGTCTGTTCCATTCCGGTTTTGAGTGTGAGTACCATGTCCTCTATCGTACTGAGGAGTGGTGCTTTAACTCCTTTTAACGTTTCCTGTTGGTCAACGACTTGTGGATTATCGTCCTCAACCTTGTTATCGTGTTTCAACATGGGACTGTTACTTGATTCATCCACCGGTATTACCGGTTCTGATTCCGGTTCGGTGACTTTTTTCTGGTCGAAAGTAGAACTTTCACTTGATATATCCACCGGTACTACCGGTTCTGATTCCGGTTCGGTGACTTTTTTCTGGTCGAAGTAGAACTTTCACTTGATATATCCACCGGTACTACTGGTTTTGATTCCGGTTCGGTGACTTTCGTATGGCCTGGCTCGACAGCGGTTGAGCCCGACGGTGGCGGTGCAGTACTTCCCCTCTCTTCATTCCCTGGTGAGGGTGGGTCTGGTTTTGTTGCTGGCACATGGTGCCTGAGTCTGGGTGAGGGGGGGGGGGTCCTGGGCCTGGGCCCTGGATATCCGTCATCACTATAGATCCGTATGTATCAAACGTCTGTATAATACACTGTATTATACAGACGTATTATACAGCATTTAAAATACATTGCATTTTATACGTATTCAACGTATTTTTTTTCGTGCTAGATAGACAGCAATTGATTGAAAGGATTGAAGCGTAAACCCATTCTACAGCCCTATGATACCCTAAAAATATCCTTTTTAGAGTATTGAGCCTAAATATTACAAGAGGTAAGATGATATGATAAACACATATATTTTCAAAATCTTTAATACCACTCACTGCTTTAAAAAACACTTTAATTCTACTTAGGAAGGATAAATCACTTCATCTAAACAACAATAAATATAAGATATGCAGATTTGTACTGAACTTCTTTCAACTCACAATTTTACCATAACTGAACGGCGTCCGCTAAAATGCATGCCCTTCATCCTCTTTTTGTCGTTGGATGGCTTCTCTCTCTCTCTTTTTAATCCGTTCTCATGGTTTATTATCATGAATACGGCAGCAATAATCACCACAACATGTCTTATCATAGGGCAGACATGTTGTGGACTGTCACAAAAGCAGATGTCCGGTGAATTGCCGTTAAAGTCGGATCAAGTAAGAATACTTATGTTTTTGAGGTTTCTTACTGGGGTTGTGTGGTAATCATGACCTACGTCCTATAAGGTGTTTTAACCATATCTTTCGTTTGTTGTGAAAGTGGAATGTCAACAATACAGATTGTCGTGTCCCATTTGATCCGTGTGTCCGACTTAATCCGACTTTTACGGTAATTTTGTATTAATACTGTATTATACACTGTGTCGAACCTCAAATTGTATAGTACGGATCTGTAGTCATCAAGCGTGCGCTCTTAGTAAACTTCTTTTTCCGATCCTCCCCAACTATTGGTGGGTGAGGGCTTGGTGGCAAAATCGGAACTCAGCTCGTGACTACTTATAAATTATGTGAAGATCTAACTAAATTAGATTCATCATTTGGAGGTTAAACGTTCTCAGATACCGTAAAGCACAAGTAGTAATATGTAGTCTAATTAGCGTTTAACTATTAGCTACTATGTATGTCTTTATCCTAGATACTAATCGCGGCTCAGGGTATTCATCGAAGTGGGAATCTGCGTTAATGCTCGATCGTCTCGCGATTTCTGTCGGTGCTAGGTTGATATTAAATGCGCACTGGATACAACGTTTCAAACGCATACCATCTTCTCTTGTGTTTGGATGTCGGCGCTCGTATTTGGCTACTGCTTCTAACTGCGCCCTCCCCTGTGTCCAGATGAATCGAAGATGTTCTTCCTCTGATTTCATCAATCCTTCATAAATAGCTTGATTGCGAAGTTGCCACAGCCAGGTTAACCCCACACTACAGAAACCCCACCACAAACGTTCAAATTGTTCGAGAAATTCGAACTCCGAAACGACAAATGTGTTCACCATCGCCGCTTTCACTCTTCTCCCAATTTCCGGTGGCTTACGCTTAACGATATGCACCTTATACCTTTCGATGGTTGCATCAGTTTGTTCCACTCCTGTCCAAAGACTAGTCCATCGTTTCCATAAATTCTTGCACTCTTGCAATCCCATAAAACGTGAATAATGTCCGTCCGACTACTAAGACAAGTCGGGTTCAACGGACATTTAGAATTTGATGACTGGCGCTGATAGAAAGTGTTGAGCTAAAATGTAACTGCTCTAAACATAACCCAAATTTAATAGTCAGTTAGCACATTTCGATGTTTCCATACCTGCTTCGGGACTTGGTCTTGGATATAGCGATTCCATACATCCCGTCTTCGTTTGATTTGCCATTTGTCCATTACGCTTGATAAAGCTGACGCTATTGTGCAATGATACATGTGTCGGTAGTGTCGTCTGATTGCCCGCGGTATTTTCCAGAATGCGTTGCCGGGTCCACCGTCCAATCCGTATCATGAATATCCGGATGCGGCTGACACACTACCATGTTGATTGTCTTGTGCTCGGCTGTGTCATCAACGTATCTGATAGGATTGTCTATCTTCCAGTAGATCCCGTCAGCTTGTTGCGTGATTCTTACAGACTGGGTCGAGTTGTTTTTATTTCCTTGCAGTACTCCAGATTCTACGACTCTCCATTTGTAATGTTGCAAAATTACTGGACACCTATATAATTGTATGCCGGGGGGGGGTGAGCCTAAATATTCTCCCACCGCCACTCGCGGGGAGGATAGAATTATTGTGGTTAACCACCGTCCGATCTTGGCCATTGTATGTGACGGAGGATTACCTCTCGGCACCTGCCAAGTGAATAGTGTACTTGTTAGTTGGAGAATCCGTAGAGAGTTAATCGTACCTCCAGGAATTCTATCATATTTGTGTGCGGATAAGACTGCCGCTTTTTCTTCCCTGATCCATGGGTTCTGTATAAGTGCCCCAAAATGCTTCTTGATTGGCGGATAATAATCCATAAAATTTGATATTGCTCAAATCCAGATTAATTTCCACAGTTTCTGTGGCTTCAATGCCAATGGAAGGACATTTCGTTGTTTTTGCTAACTGTGACATGAGTGGTGGCAGATGTAACGCCGTGTAATCTTGGAGCTGGTGAAGTTGAGTTGAGTTAGGGCTGTTCCACCTTCCCAAAGAGGTAAATACCGACGGTGATGTCAACGGTAACTTGTGGATGCCGACTCCTGTAAAACTAATGGAGTAATATACGGTCCTTCTAACGAAGCTAATTATCCTAATTTCCACCTTAACCAGGCTTGTTTGTAGTGATCGCGTTTACTTATTAACCATTGCGTGGTCATCTTCATTTCCTGAATTCGAATTGCGAGTGGTATAGCTATTAAACCAAGCCCCCCCCCCGCGCCTTCCTCGGTGTGTACGTCAGAGCAGGAGAAATTTTGTGTTGGACATTCTTACCATCTGTCGTTTTGTTCCAGATAAAGCTTTTTTGTAAGTGAATGAGAGTCTGTAATACCTGGGCTGAAGGTTCAAAACTCTGGCCGTAAACAAAATAGCCGGAACTACTATCGCATTGAAGTGGAGCATTTTGAAGCAATTCCCATTCGTCGATGTATACTTCTGATCCGTTGTGCCCAATTTCGTTCTTTGAGGTTCGACAGCCCTGTCTCGTAACCCAGATATCTAGTGGTTTCGCCTGGTTGAACCACAGGTATACCCTCCCTCATATGGTAAAGTGTCTGCCCCAGATATAAGAAGTGACTTTTCTTTGGCTGTATCATCAATCCTGATAGTGCTCCAAACTGTTTCACTATATGTAATGCGTGCGCTACTTGTGATGCTGTGCTCAAAAATATTGTTGAATCATCAACAAATACAGAGAAAATATGTTCACCGTTTCCATCATCATCATCCCCAACCTGAATTCCTTTTAAACTCATGTATTGGACTAATGCCAGTGCGAGAGGTTCCACTGCTAAGATAAATAATAACGGGGCCAAGGGACATCCTTGTCTTATACCAGATAGAACCGTCAACGGTTCCGAGATTTGGTTATTGACTATAAATTCCACCGTTGTACCCGTATGCACCCTCATTATCAATTGTACAAATTCCGAGCTAAATCCAAAGAGTGCAAGAATACGATACAGATACGGACGACTCACTGTGCCATATGCTTTCGCGAAGTTTACGAATAGGATTCCTGGACAATCTTCTGATTTCAACGGATAAATCGAATTTGTGTCCACTTGATTAAGTGTCGCCATCATTACTGCCACTGCTTTGTCTATTCTACGTCCTGCCACAAAACCTTGTTGTGTATCCCCAGTTAAGGTTCCCAGAATGTTTGCAAACGAGTCGCAAGAATTTTTGCAAATATCTTGTAACTTGTTTGGAGTAGTGAGATAGGTCTGTAATCAAGCGCATTGTCTGAATTCCGTTTCTTTCGAAGTGGTAAGACCAACGCACGCAAGAAGGAGCTTGGCGGATCTCCCCCTTGTAATACTTGGTTATATAACTTCGTCAACGTCGGTGTAAATAACTCCTGAAAGTCGTTATACAGATCATTATTGAGGCCGTCATGCCCTGCTGCTTTCCGTCTTCGTAGTCGTTTTATGGCTTGAGAAACTTCCTGCTCATATATTTCACTCATGAGATATACATTTTGAGCGGTCGTTACTCGCCTCTCTGTAGGAATTGAAAATAGCGACTGTATCCTTGGGTCCATTTCTGGTTCCGGAATTGTGCTATGATCGCGTCCTAAGATGGTGTCCCACGTCATTTTAAATCGATTGGGAATTGACGATTGGGATGGGAATGTAACATCTCCACCTGATTCAATTTTGATCACCGTTTGATCCTTATCCCGGATCGAAGTTCGTTTAAATAACCATTTCAAATCATCATCATTCCGTTGTAGGCGTTGACCTTTTCTTGCTTTAATGTCTCTCTGAAGTGCCTCCGCCATTGAGGAAATTTAGTGTTTGCGAGTGCGAGCTGTTGATCTGATACTTTTTTTCAATTGTCGTACCCTTCTTCTCAGTCTCCTGGAAGCCTTCCGCCCCAATGTGTAGAGAGAGTCGCAACACATTTCAATTATATAATCCCAGTTGATGATTTCGGTGTGTACATTAAAATGGGCTTCCAATAGGCTTGCTAACTCGTGTTTGATTCGTTCATTTGTGGAGCCATTAAATGGGTACCGCGGTTTACGGGTAGTCGGCCTTGCTTGCTTTACAGTTGGTTCTTTCAAAATTAAACGCACTTGAGCATGGTCTGAGAATACCAGGGGCTCGCTAACTTGTAGCCATTGTGACCAAGAAGAAAAACTCTGTGATAAATAGAATCGATCCATACGACTGGCTTGCTCCCCCCTCCAGTAAGTGTAATATTCTGTGGGCTCGTGCTCTCTTCCTCCAAAGAAGATCCCGTGGAAAGAATAGCATCCTGAAGATGCAGGTTATTGACGAACCTTGATAATGTTAAGCTCTCCGTTTTATCAGTTCGTATCCCCCCCAATCTATCTAACACCGGGGACTCGACACAGTTGAAGCCCCTCCTAGTATGATTGGATTAATATTACTATCGAGAGACTTTTCCAACGATGTGTAAAATTTTTCGCGTAAAACCGGATCTCCAGAATGTGCATAGATATTAATAATATAGACATTATTCCACTGTAGTGCCAGAAAACGATTTGACCAGATGTGCTCCTTCCAAGGTTGAATATGCTGATGATAATGAGGATGGAGTAAAATTGCCGCTCCTCCCTTTTTCTCATAAGTAATACTCCAATATTACAACTTATGAGTAGGTGTAAATCGTCCCCACAAATGATCCCAATACTGTGCATATTCATCCGCTTCTTGCTGTGAGGATACATGTGTTTCTTGTAAGAAAAACATATGAGACTGATCAGGTTGTCGCAAGTGTCGCCAAGCTGATAGCCATTTTTTTACACCCTCCTTTTTAAACCCCCTCACATTTGTGATAAGAGGTTCAGTGTACCATTAAATGGTACATTTGTTCTGTCTTCTTCATCTGGCCTATACTCCAACTCCGATAGCAATTTGAATTTTGCGTAAATGTCCATTGAGGCCAAATCCTGATAATTGGGGTTATTGGTCTAACATCTCGTTGCCCTTAGTATTCAAGTTGGGATTCAACAGTTTCCTGGATCAGATCATCTACCCCTTCCACTGTTGACGGACATAACCTTCCCTGTCTCGCCAAATATTAATCCACCCAGAACTATCTTCCGTCTCGATGTGATGCACAAATGATGCGAATGACCTGTTAACTGCCTTTGCTTTGTAATAGCGTTGCAACAAAATCTGTATCGAGCCGCTGGAGTGATAATCCGTCTCCAACAACACGGCTACGTATACCGCATACATATTGGCACATTTTAATATTCTGGCTAATCGTGTCGTCTGTTGAGGCGCACAGATTTTGATTAGGGGACTGTCTCCCTAATTGTGATTACGTAACAGCGTCCATTTCTGCGAACTGTTGATAATTGCCAATCGTTGTTTTTCCGAATTGACTGCGTTTAATCGACTTTCTCATGCCTGAAACCAATCTCGCGGTATACCTTGTATACCAGACTGAACACCGTGATCTAACATGCTCCTAAAACATTGGACTCTCCAATGCCTCGTCAGAATAGTAAAAACCTTTGGTGCTAATCCTTCTAGCAGATAAACCGTTCCTTCAAATACTAGCAATAGTTCAAGTAATTTGGCGTTCTCCTGCATGGCAGCTTTGATCCAGGTTTCGATTGATGCGTCAGCATACGGAAATGGTAAATTGGTGTGCTCTTTCCATTCCTGATCATATGCTGCCCATGCTGCTTGACATGTATCTGCCGAAATAGTCGAGCCCTCGAGAGAATCGGTGTCTGCATTAAATTCATCAAATAATTCGCGTGCTATTGGTAATGTCTCCTTGTGGTACTCCATTTGAGTATAATCCGGTAGACCCTCTCCCCTATATAGTGATTTTAGTATGGTCTGATGCAAATGCGTTTTGCTTGCCCTGGTTCCTCATCCTCGCTCTGCGGACCCTCTTGTGAATTCTCTTGTTCTGAGTTTCCAGGATGCTCTTCCTTCAATCGCAGTGTCGATTCGCCGTGGTTGTGATCCTGCCAAGCCTTATGAAACCATTGATAGAGGATGGATTCTGGTATATGGAATTTTTCCATATACCAACTCCTCTCCTCCACGTTATTTAAATTGGCGTCTAACAGAGGCGCTTGTTCAGGTAATGGAAGTCTACTGGCCGTTTCCGTCAGGAAGTATAATACTTCGGTCATATAGGGATCATGTGTCAAAATTATTTGTTCAATTTCACACTTCAAGTCGTGATGGATGGTAGGTCCTTGTAGGCGCCTAATTAGCTCATCATAATTTGCTTCCCAATCATCAGGATCCCAGTGTAGATTTTGAGAGTACGATGTGATGTGTTGTTCCGATGTTGAACCCTGAACCCGCGCTCATGGTTGGTTGCCCTAGATTATCATTGTCCTTCATGATAATATCTGGTACCGAATTACTGTCCACTTTATCGTCCTCGTATGTTTCCTCTTCCTCACTCGAGGGCTCATATTCTTCCATCTCTATATCCTGTTTAGGAATAGAGATATTGTCCGTCCTTCTTTTACCATGAATGTATGCCGCATAATGTGCATCACTATAATGTAGTACTATTGGCATAGGTTGATCAGTTTCCACTGCTCCACGTTTTAGTGCCAGCACTTTCTCTTTACACGATGTCCATGATATCGGGTATTCCCCGCTCGCGGCATAGGTCTTATTATGCTTTACTCTAATTTCCGGCGCAAAATGAATTACCCCTGGGTTCGATCCAGGACATATTACGAAAATATACCTCTGTAAAGGAGTACTGATACACGCCAGGGTATCGTTACTACCCCAGGCAGTTGATGGTACTGTATCTGTTAGAGCCGATCCACTGGTCGCAAAGTCACGTAAATATTTCTTAAATTCGCGCTTTGATTGAACTGCAGAGATCTTCTCGTAACCTCGTCCTAAGCTCAAAAGAGTTTGTTTCCTGATTCCAGCTGGGAATTTTACCTCAAAATCAAGTAATGCCCTGATTTAACCTTGCTTTAGTAATTTCGCTAGCTCCGCTAGTTTCTCATTAGTCCCTTCCCTAAAGGATTGTGAAGTTAGCGCTTGACAAATCGCATAGATTTGGCAATTCCCAGTTGCCGGAGTAGCTACTCTCTGAATACCCATTTCTTGTAATACTTGGTCCACCGTCGAATCTGACTGATTCCATATGTTTTCCCCTTGAGCGAAAGGGTAGAGTTGCACTGCACCAGTTTCTGCATTGATGTCCTCGAGTAAATTGGTCACTTTTTCCTTTATTCTGTACTCTTAAACTAGCAGGTCGGTTTGGATATTTTGTTTACCCGCCGCCGTCCCACGTTCCGGTGATTTAGCCTGGTTTTTATTTAATTGTTTGCCTTGTGATGTCGATTGTTTGTGCTGTGTTACAGCTGCTTTGGTAAGTTTCATCGATTGTACCAGACTGGCCTTCTGCCGGAGTATCCGGGCGTGTTCCAGTATTTTGGACCGCATCTTTTTGCTTGATGGATTCGGTTAACAATGGATGATTCTGTTTGCTGGCCCTGGTATTGTTCCTTCGAACTGTGATCCGCTGGTC
>MIQA02000788.1:0-15122 GCA_001887855.2 Sclerospora graminicola | reverse complement strand
AAGGCGGACATAACCCGATCATTTAACAGTCTCAGCCGCGGCGCCTTGCAATCTATCTCTCCGGTGATTTGTCGGATCACTAGGTTGGAGTCACCGCATATGATGATCCGCCCCTGTGTCCGGCCAGCCAACAGATCCAGAGAAGGCAGCAGTCCTCTATACTCCGCTTCGTTCACCGTGATGCCAGGCGTGAAATCCGAGGCGGCCGCGATCGCTTTCCATTCGGGTAGCTTCCACAAAATGGCACTATAGGCTCCAACCCCTTTCTTTACACTCGCCGACCCATCGAAACTCAAAACCATTAGTTCCTCCGTGGGTCCCACTGTTGGCGGCGGCAATACGATAGTTTGTCGAGGCTGCTTCCGAGGTGCGATCGCTATCAGTGCTTCCTCCACATCCGCCCTGGGAGTAATGCTGGCAGCCAATGTGCCCAGTATTTCCTCTTCCCCCTTAGTACACTTAATCACTTCGAGGGACCACTGAGACAGCAGAGCCGCCCATCTCCCCAGCCGGCCATCGATCCCATTCGCCGTCAAGAGCCATGATAGGGTCGACCGTCTGGAGAGTACTTTGATAGGCCGAGACACCAGCATTGTATAACACACATCTAAGATCCGTAATAGAGCCAGAACTTCTTTATCCACCAATCCGTAATTAACTTCATTAACTTTCAGGGTCCGGCTGGTGAAGGACACTGGGCAGTACACTCCGTCATGATCTTGCACGAGAGCGGCCGAGATGGCCCACTTGTTAGCGTAGATGATGACCACCGGAGTCTTATTAACATCGAAATGTTTCGGGACCGGTGTGGTCGCCATCTTCGCCTTTAACATGCCAAAGGCCACCATCGCTCGGGTTATATGGTCGTCCGGGCCGGCCGCGCCGGGGTCCGGCGGCAGGTCGCTTGTCTGGGCAGACAAGGGCGCTTCGCCATTGGCTGAACTATCCGCAAAGGGCGCTTCGCCATTGGCTGAACTATCCGCAAAGGGCGCTTCCTCATTGGCTGAATTATTCGACAAGGGCGCTTCCTCATTGGCTGAACTACCCGAAAAGGGCGCTTCCTCATTGGCTGAAATACTCGACAAGGGCGCTTCCTCATTGGCTGAACTATCTGAAAAGGGCGCTTCCTCATTGGCTGAAATTGCCGGCCCGGCCCGCGTCTCCGCTTGCCTATCCTGCTCTCTCAGCTTATGGTAATCTACTTCCCGCAACTCGTACAAGACTGCTGCATAGACTGCAAAATCCTCGATGAACCGACTGTAATAATTCAGGCTGCCCAAAAAGGATTGCATAGCCTTTAGGGATCGCGGGAAAGGCAGATTACTCAGGGATTCCAAATCCTTCGGGTTAGCCTCCAATCCGGCAATCGACACTTGATGACCCAGATAGGTTACCTTAGTCTTTCCCCAGAAACTCTTAACCACACTAATCGAAAGATTCCACTTTTCACACGTAATCATCAGTTTCTTTACTTTGTCACACAGTACATCCCAGGTAGTTGCCGTAACGAGAATGTCATCAATGTAAGACCGCCGCCCCAAAACTGAAGGTTTTGGGTCGGGGTCCGGGTCCCCTTCGGTGAGCACGTCTCCGACCAGAGCCGGATCTTGATCCGCCTTGATCTTGAAGTGTCCATACAGCGCGTTATCTATCAGCCGTTGATAAATCTGCGGAGCATTCTTCAGACCGAACGGCATCCGGTTCCACTCGAACAACCCGAAAGGCGTCACGAATGCAGAGATCTCCCGTGCACGATCGGTCATAGAGACCACCCAGAATCCACTGGCCATGTCCAATGAGCAATACCACAAAACTTTATCCAGGTCCTCCAGCAGGTCGTTTATCAGCGGCATCGGATAGATCATCAGCTTAGTCAGCCGGTTCACCAGCCGGTAATCGATGCACAACCTTATGTCCACCCCATTCTTCTTAATGATAATTACAATGGGCGAAGCCCATGGCGAGGTGGACGGCTGAATTATCTTGGTGGCCAGCAAACCTTTGATAAGCTCTGACAGCTTTTCCCGATATTGGGGGGCGACTGTTCGGCATCTCTGTGCTACCGGCTTGGCACCTCCCACATCGATATCACAAACTGCCCCATGGGCGGCCGGAGGAAGTGCGTTCCCTGGTCCGATCAACAGATGTCGTCTTTTCCATATAATATCCTTCAATCTGCTGATCTCCTCCGGGGTGTTCACATCCGGGTCTCCCACTTGTAGATCGTCGATAGTGACTGCTGGGGGCAGGGGGTCACTTCCGTTAGCACCGCCATCTGTTCTTCCATGCCTTCAACATATAGTTCGCCCCCTTCATGAATGCAGACTTGGTCGGCTTCGGCCGCTTCGGGATTCTGCTCGGCCGGCTGGGCCGATCCGCCTTCGGCTATTTCCGAATTCTGCTCGGCCGGCTGGGCCGATCTGCATTCGGCTATTTCCGAATTCTGCTCGGCCGGCTGGGCCGATCCGCATTCACTTCGGTCGTCACAACCGTCATCGGGGCTGACCGTATATGCAACTCTGCTTGGTCCTTTCTCCCGACTCTGTCGTTCGTCCGTCTCCCTCCGAGTGGGCAAAACCAGTTCCGCGATCGGGGCGTAGCTTCGGTCAATGTATTCGGCCGGATCCGACGACGGCCGGCTCCGCGTCAATATTTTGGAAGGGGTCCGGTACTCGGGTTTATCCACCATCGGAGTCTGGTCCTCTTCTAATTCTTCCTCTTCGCTGACCAGATCGGTGGTTGCCTGAAAGGCCAGGTTTTGCCACTCGATATAGCGTCTTGAGCCAACAGTGACATAGCCCGGCCGGCGGGGCACTTTATCCTCGGCCAGCCACATTCCGATAATCACATCTTCATGCAAGGTGAGGGTTTTTTCAGAGATGTTGGTCACGCTTATGAAGTTGAGATGACCACTCCCTTTAACCACAGATGGTACCCAGCACTCGCCCCTTGTCAGCCATAACTTACTCCGTCGGTCGTGCGGTCGTAACATTACTTCCACCGCCTTTCCCACTGGCACCGTTACAAACTGACCTAGCTTGAGGAACTGGACGTAGGCGCCATATAAGGGCCGCCGGCCGGCCAGCTGGATCTGTACTTCGTCCGGCAACGTCAATGTTCCATGCGATAAGTCCAGCCGTATACCGGCCGGGACCATAAAATCCATGCCCAAAATTGCATCCTGCCCGGCCAACTTGCCTACCCAGGCGGTAAAGTAATATACCAGACCCAGCTAACGTAATCTTGACTCTTGTCCTTCCTTGGGTCATGTACGAACTTTCTCCAATGCCTATACATTCCTGCCGCTTCGTCTCGTCTATCTCACACCCCACCTTACGAGCAAAGGTGGTGTCTACGATAGACACTTCTGCGCCAGAGTCGAACAACATGGTAGCTTTCTGGTTATTGATTTTTCCATCCGCCTTGGCCTGCTTGAACCATTTATCCGGCGAGTGATACTTCCAATAACCTCGCGACTCGCCAGGTAACAAGTTCAATTCCATTCGCACTTCAGACCGGGAATACTCATCCGTCCGTATACTGCTCACCAGGAAGGGGTCAGCCGTACCGGCCGGGGACCGGGTGACGTAATCGTCAAACTTACATGTATTGTCGGTTATCCTTTGCTTTGCTTCTTGATTATCCTCTTTACCGACATATGCATAGATACTAACACTAGACCGCTCGGCTCGAACCAGATTCCAACCTGGCGAGCGATCTAGTTTAACATCTTTTCCGCTCCGGGCGGCAACATTCCAGCATGCTTGGTCGGGACGTACCACTTCTTCAACAGGTTGTAAAATTCTTCCATTGGGCACAGTCCCGCCTCATGCACCTCCCCGCAAGCCTTACACGTGAACAGACAGTGTTCCGCCGGGTGTCCCTTCCTCTCGCACTTCTTGCACGTCAGCCGCTTCCAGCAGCTCCGGTCGTCATGCTTGATGGACCCACAGTGGGTGCACTTGCGCCTGGGGTAATCCTGGTCAGCTCGAGCCGGAAAACTCTTCGACTGACCGGATCCGGCTGGCAGCCTGGACGGCTGACTGGCTTCTGCCGAGAAAAGGTACCGATACTGTTCCTCCTCAGACTCGCCCCCAGATCGCTGATACTCGTCTTCCGAGCTGGTCGCGTCTGACTCTCGGGCGACCATGCGGACGGCTCGGGCCGTCCTGGTAGATGGCGGCCGGTCTCCTTGATCCGCGTTAAATCGGGACTTGAAACGGCCGGTTCCAACTGCCGCCTTGGGGCCTTGCTTCTTCGCCCTTAGGTACGTGCGCAACGTCACTTCCAGCTCCGTCGTATTCTTCACCCCCAGTAACGCCAGCTGGTTTGCCAGCTCCCGATCGTCCAACGTGCTGATGAAAAGTTCCACGTGTTCGCGGGCAGCTTCCGACCGGCTGGTGTCTTCTTTAACGGGAATATCAGCTCTCATGCCAGCGACATTCAAACGATGGAGATACTCCAGGGGGGTCTCATCCGGTCGCTTCTTGGAGTGGAAATATTGTCGCGCCGCTGACATTCCAGCTCCGCAGTATTGCTCCTCGAACGCACCGGCCAATCCCCTCCAATTTCCTCGGGTTTCCCGGCTGAGTTGTTGGATCCAGTGTTTCGCCGGGCCCTTCATCAAATCCCCGAAGATCAGGCATTTCTCATAGTCCGACGTCCGGTCTCTGAGAAATGCCGACTTCGTCTTGCTCAACCATCCTCGGGCCTGGTCCTCGTCCGCGTCGCGTCCGGTGAAGTCTTTCAGCTCGGACGTGGCCGACATTCGCACCCTCGTGATCGCTCCCGAATCCGCGTCAAACGCTTGGGCCGAGGCCATATGGGCTCGGCGGGACATCCCCAGATCCAGGTCATCCGGATCGTAATGGTACTTGGCCGACCTGACGGATTCCATATCCACGTCGCTGAGAGACAGCTTCCTGTTCGTTGGCCGACGTCCGGTCCGGCGACCTGTCTGACGGCTCGGCGGGGCGGCATGGGGTTCACTTTGCTTGGACTGCACCGACTCCATGTCTTCATCACTCGGCTCCCTCGCATAGTACTGGACTGGTTCGGGGGCCTGTGTTCCACGACGAGCGGGCTGGTCCGGTGACTTCGGACTGCTGCGGCTGGCGCTCAGCCGACGTTGCTCTTCCAAGTATCGCTCCATCATCGCCGAGAACATGTTTTGCAGGTGATCCGGCACCTGAGGAGCGACTTGAGGGGCGACTTGAGGGGCGGCTTGAGGGGCGACTTGAGGGGCAGCCGGGCTGCCAGATTGGCGCTCCTTCTTAATTCGCCCGTCCGCGTCTTCGTCTTCCTCCTTTGGTTCTGGATCCGCCGCCGCTGTCCGCCAGGCCTGTACGCTGTACTGGCCGGCGTTCTTCCGCTCGGGCGTACCCGGATCCTCACGTCCTCCAAGTTTCATGGCTGTCGCCACACGCGCTGCTCCCCTTGGGCCAAGCGTCATGCGGGTGATACCCACCGATGAATCAGATGAGTCCGCTTCCGAAGGGGCAGACTCGTACTGCGAAGAGCCTGAGTGTATACCGGCTGGTTTGCTTGTCGCCGGCGGCGTGGACGGCGCCACTCCAGTCGTAGCTGTCATCTTTTTCGACGGCGGCGAGCAACCCACTAGCGGTACCAAGTGGTCGTGCAGGGCGCTGGACGCCTCCTTCAACTTGTCCATCTTCAGATCAAACAACTCGTTCGGATCAAACACGCCGGTGTTGATGCCGGCTTGTTTGAGTTGGTCGAATAGTCCTCTAATGAGGGACACGTGGCCGTCTGAGAGAGTTGGGGGAGAGACGGGACCTTTCAATCCGCCTATGATCTTCGGCCGTGTTATTTTTAGTACCTTATCCGTCCGCAAGAATTGCCCCAACTCGTGAAGATGGAAAGCACGCTCCAAGTCGACATCCGTCGATAGGCCGTCCTGCTTCTCTTCTTCCTCTTCGAATCGCGGTTTGCCTTTGTAAGTCGAATAGTCCAATTCCTGCCAATCCGGTTTCTTTAGGGGTAGGGGGGCCAGATCGCGACTTGGTCCCGATCCGGCCGGCTTCCCACTCCGGTCGTATCCGACTTCCGCTTTTTCTTCCTTTATCTTTTCTTTTATATCCAAAATATGCATTCGTTCGTTAGGATCATGGTCGGAACCATGATCCTTCCTCGGACTATGGCGACTTGCACCATAGTCCGATCCGGCTCCATCCGTGTAGCGGCCGGCACTGCCGTAGGTAGTACCATAATCCGCCCCCGGCGGAGCCTCTAGGGGAGTAACTTCTTCTTTAATGTCAACCTCGAACTCCCCCAATCCGAGGCGACCATCGCATCCTTCCATCTTCAGCAGCATTGGGGGCGATATGCCTTCCCCCAATGCACCCGACACAACATCGTCAACAAATTTGACAGGTTTAGGTCTTTCGCCCGCTAGGGACTCGCGGTGATATCCAGGGTCACCAAGAGATCCGGGCACGCGCACCATTGTGGTGTAGTCGCTCTCAGAAAATCTTCCTGAGACGCGAACACCCACGGGGGTCCCAGACGACTGACTACCGGAGGGGGTACTCCGTCCATCCGAGTCATGATCCGATCCGGCTTGAGGCCGGCTGGATCGGTCGCTTCCATCCGCTTGATCGCGACTGCTCGAATGTTGCATGTTAAAAGCTCACCTTGTGTACCCGTCAGTACTGGGTGGTTAGCTCTCTTGATGGACCCTAGGGCGAAAAGTGTAAATCCGTCCAATAGGGAGATGAAGTGTAGGACTAGGGGTAGCTCCTGGGCGGAAATCGTCACCGGGGAGCTCGTTGGGTAATATACTTGAACTTTGTATAGTGCCGGCTGGGCCGAGAATAGTCGATCGGCCAGCTAAACCAATATGACACTTGAAGTTTGTATAGTACCGGCTGGACCGAGAATAATCGATCGGCCAGCTAAACCAATAATAATGAAGGGCGAATCCAAATGTGTATCCACAGAAGGCCAAATGTCACCACTTCCCAATACTTGATACCGTGTTCAAAACACGGGCGACTTGAGGTGAGTATACGAAGTCGCCGCGACTCCCGGTCAGGGGACTTCCGGTGGGTTAACTTAACCTTCCCCGGGCAAACCAATAACAGCAAGAGGGGACCTTGTTAGCCCTCTGCCGTGAACCAATAAAAGCGACTTGTGTCTAAGAAAGCGAAACGTATACTGATTTATCCTATGTCCAATACTCCCTTTGTGTAACCTACCTCAAATAACACGCCTGACCAGTCATGTATCTTACCCACGCAACCCGGCTAACTCCGACTCTGTGTACCGGTACGGCCGGTACACCAACCCCAAATGGTACCAACCCGGCCGGTACACTGAACCCATATGGTACCAGTCCGAATGGTACATTGTACCCGACCGGCTCGGCCGGATAGCCACCCATCCGCGCCCCTCGGCCGCTGACGCTAGCAGTCCCTTGGCAGCCCTTCCTACGATCCCGGTGCATACTCTTTCCACTAGAACAATCCTCTTCTTCCGGGCTCCTTCCACTCCATCCTTACGAACAGTCCGCCATCTTGGCCGTCCGCCATCCGCGCCTCGGCCGTCAAACCTCCATAGTCCTGCCGTCTGCTCAGCTCGCTTATCCGACTATCCTCGCCCCTTGTCAGGTCTGCCGACGTGGTTTCTAGCCTGGCGCCACCTGGCCGCTGGTAGACCTCATCGGCGGCGACCATCCGGCGCCTACACCCTTGGCCCTCATTTCCACCAATCAGGATGCGCCCTTTGGAAAGTGCCTTACATTATTTTATAAGTCACTTCACCACACGAGCAGTTGGAGAATCGGGGTGTCCGTTAGACAGGAGATGCAGTAGCAGATCTACAGGGGTTCATCACATACTACGGGAATGTAGACGAGCACAGGACGTTTGGAGACGGCTGATAAGCCATTGGAGGGGTAAGGATACACCCTATGAGTTACTTCAACAGTTTCAAGAAGCTATTGTGTCTAGACAAGCGCCGCCGATTGGTGATCCAGTCAAAAAGGCGATGATGACCAAGCATGGTTGGTACAGGGATACGTACCAAGAAGTCTTTGATCGACTTTGGATGGGTGTGTGTGGAATTGCGACAGCATAAATGTGGCAATTACGAAACCAAGTGATATTCCTAGGTCAAGTGAAGAATGCGATGGACTACCTGGAATTTGTATGGAGACACTGTCAAACTCAACTAGAAGCAGTTGCAGACTATGAATCCAGAATACCGGAATCAAGAGAAGACGGTATCCGACTGAAGATCAGTGTAAAGTGCTTGTTTGACTTAACCCCAGCACCGGATCAAGCCATCTACCACCCAGGACGAGTTCGAGCAAGGCGGGATTCTCTGTCAAGCTCAACCATGCTTTCTGAGCCTAAGTTACATACTAGAGTTCATATGTTCATAGTAGCTAATAGTTAACACTAATTAGACTACCTTTTATTATTATAGTATTAAAACTGACGTTAAGCCTTGCCGGTGGAACAATTTCGTTCACACAGGTTTAACGATCAGCCACGGGGTCTTAACTCTTCAATTACGACCTGACGTTAAGACTCACCGGTGGAGATGCTCTAAGGATAATCCATGATTCGAGTTTTTCATTGGTTCATGTTGTCTGCTGATTAAACAAAATTATTCTAAATTAGCTGAGGTACCCAATTTCCTGCGAAAATCTGATGTTTTACGTTACCAATGTCATAGGCGACTGCCGAGGAAAAAGGGTGTACTTCTTAAATGTCATACTCTTATCCAACCGTACTCCTACGCCGATGTAAGTTTAATTTCCATTGCAAACTGTCGTATCTTGCGCACGTTCACGTACGTTGACGGCTCCATTTCTTTCTTGCGTTTTAAGGCCCGATACTTTTGATATTTGAAATCGGGGAATTTGTCTGGTGGAAGCTCGAAGTACAGTCGCGGGGCTTCAGGATTCCCCACAAGATTTAGAGAATCGTAAAGGCCTTTCCGACTGCAGGGATGTTTGTCTGCACGTGTCACCGGGAACAGCATATCCGGTTTGATTGCATCCACCGACTCGTAATTTTTTGCGGGTCGAAGGTAACATTTTGTATCCGCATTTTTAATTCTTTCTCCTCATTGAAAACGACAGCTGGCTGTTCTGGCAGCACGACTTCTTCAATTGCATCGCCGGTAACAGCAGTACTGCTTTGATTGACCAGCTTCCGAACTCGAAACGTTCCACCTCGCGGCAACACAAAGTGCACATGCTCTTCGAACAAGTGGTCACCAAGCACATCAAGAGCACCAACTCCATCCGAGGTAGCAATGAACTCAAGTAGTTTCTGCTTATTCTTCTTGTACAGACGCTGGTAGACCGCCTTTTGAACATATTCTGATGCAAAGACGAGGTATTCCTTGTCGAAGGTAAGCTGATTGACACGAAAATGCAGCAATTGGTGCGACACTTGATCATCCTTTGCATTCAGTTGATCAGTAACCAGTCGAGATCAACTTGGGCCATCGCTTCTTCAAGCAACAACTGCCGTTCCTTATATTTTGCAAATCGTAAGACATAGCGGGCAATCCCACCCCATCTACGAAAGCACTTCCGCACGACGGCCACGGAGGTATCCGAGTACATCAGCTCACGACATTGTAGAATTTCCTCCAAAGACCACACCGGCATGAAGAAGGACCGGCAATTCGTCTTATTGATACCAAACGGAGCGACGCGGCGACGTCGCCTGGACATATACAGGCTTGACGGCATCCACACTGTAATATGTTGTAGGTCGATCAAGAATGGGAATGAAATCGTCTTTTGAGCCTTGAACCACCGCAACAGGAGAGAATAAAAAGCGCTTTTTGGAATCACCGCTCTCTTATACGACCGTCTCACCAGCACGCACAAGTAGAAACAAGATCACAAAGCCAAAAAACGTCTTGCCAAGTCCTGGGTTGCCGAGGATCACAAGATGCGGTGTGTTAATCACTTTATCATGGATCTTCTGCTGACAAGTCTTCCATAGATCAGGGTAGCAATGACGAATGTAGATACGAGAGCCGAGTGTCGAATCACCAAGAAGAAACGTGTCTGGGGGTACTCGATCAATGAGTCAGCATCGATATTGGTATCATCGTTTCGAAAGGCGTTCCAAAATGCGACTAGTTCTGGCGGATTCAAAACCATATTTGCATGATAGAGATATGTTCATTGCCCACAACAAGTTCAGGAAATCGGGGCAGCGCAGGCAGCATCAATCTCGGGAGATCCACCAGCACATGAATCTCTTCTTCTCCGGGCTTAAACCTCGACCCAAAGTACTCCTTGTCGTCCAGAGTCCAAGACGGTCGCATCTCTTGATATTCAGTACTTATGCCACCTTTCTAGAAGTTTTTGACTGTGTGGTCGTGCTTCAGCCACGTGGTTTTTCTCTCCTTCCGAGCCAAATACAGTGTTATAGCGGCTGGATCAACTTTATAGCGATTATTGACGGTCGCCTTCTGTAGCGCACTCCCTTTTGCATTGAGCTCGATACTGACAGAGAAGACGGTCCCCTCGTCGTACACACCGCACCACAGCTTCGCAAGTTCTACGACTGAGAAACAGTGTAGATTTAGGCAATCAGATCACAAAACGGGGTAATTAGTGTAGATTTAGGCAATCAGATCACAAAACGGGATAATTACCCGGACTATTCATAACCAATCATTACAGGCAGTGGACCACACAACCTTCTAATCACATGACACAGGGCTGACCATTATTTAATTCTCGAAAGAGTTCAAAGATGGTGTTATTGATCTGCGCGCTCGTAGGCTTGGAGGGGGCGCTGTTCCCCGTGCGGCTTGATGATAGTTCCCTTGTTGGTGATTTGAAGAAGGCCATCAAGAAAGAGAATGAGAGGAGGATCCAGTGCGATGCTGCGGAGCTGCACCTTTTCTTAGCCAAGATGGACGACGGCACGTGGCTTGAATCAAGCACAGATGATGTAAAGAAACTGAAGGAAGGGAAAACGACTGCTCTAATCGAGTTCCTAACTAATAAAGACAAAGAGCTGGATGGGGAGTACGGGCTAGAGGATGTTCTCAAGGGGATGCCAGTGCCGGAAAAAAAGCAACTCCACGTCTTGGTTGTGGTGCCGACCGAAGAAGCCATTGCTCCACCACGGAAGCGATTGAAAATGTTACCTGTTGACCTTCAAACCCCAAGTTCCTTCGCTAAACGCAATGTCTGGTCATCTTTTCTTGAGAAGGATGGTCGCATAGTATGCGATCGAGTTCCCCGTCCTGAAGACGTTCCTCCCTTGACGTTGCTTAATCCCATCTTTAGCGAGTTTGTTGGTGGTTGTCGAGGGAAGATTGAAACAACTGTTGATGACACGGCATTCGCAGAAAAAGTTGGAAACGCAATGCGAATATGTTATCAGTTTGAAGCACCTCGAGCGGAAGCTTTCCGTGAGCACTTGGAGTTGTACCTTGGCATCCCCGTCATGGTTCTGACCGAGAATAAAGGTCAAACTGATGGTTCATTTACAACTGAAAAGCATAAAGTGTTGTGCTTGAACTTAGATGTCAAGGTGGAACGGGGACAAGGTGACTCAGGAATGGAAAATATTGCCTACTACGTTCATCAACCAAAGTACAAAGAATACGTGGAAAAATATGAGATTCCAGCATTGCTGGTGGAATTGGAAGGCCCGTGGCTGGGAGTATCGGCCATACTGAACATCAAAGGAATGATTGTCCATGAGCATTTGTCGCCTCAACTTTCATTGGCTGCATCGAACCATTCTCGACAAGATGTAATACTATGCCTGGCGTCTTTAAAACGTGCTGTTCTCGCCTTGCATAATTACTATAAGCAAGAGAAACTCCGCGACATTCCTGATACTTGTCTGCCATTCGGTTGCAAACCCAATGATGTTCGTATTGAGAGACAAGTTTATGTAAATGAAGAAGGAAGAATTGTAAAGTTTGTCGAAGGACGCTATGGGGACACCGTGCACCGCTTCTGCGCTGGTTTAGGAAATGCACCACCATTGTTGAGCTGTGAGCTGGTTTGTCCTAATGGTATTTGGTGGCGTGTTGAGATGGAAAAATGGGAACTGAAGAGTATAATGGAAGCCACCAATCCTGACGATGCTAAAAGCCAACTGGAGATTCTTCTTTGTAAGCTGCGTGCACAAAACTTTGTCCATGGAGATTTGCGACCACCCAATGTGTTTCTCTATGGCCCGAATGAGAAGGTTGTTCTGATTGATTTTGACTGGGCTGGTGTTTCTGGTGTTGACGTCTATCCTCGTGGGATGAATCCTGAAATTAGCTGGCCCGAAGGCGCACGTGGTGGAGCCAAGTTGAATCCAGATCATGATCTAGAATGGCTGCGTCGAATGTTTTAGAATCGCTAATCGGTAGCCTAAATTAACCATCAATTACCAATCAGTACCCTGTTTACGTAATTATTGCTTATCAGTACCCACACCCGCTCTTTTTGCCATCAGCTTGGCTACATATAACGGGGAAAGACTCCGGACCCCGCGTATCAGCACCCCGCATACAGATGGGGTGCACAATGTGCACCCCATCAAAACCACAAATTGGTGCTGGAGAACGGTCTTAGGCCTTTACTCAATTTGTGCTTAAGTTGTCTACACCGTCAAAGTTGGACTAGTTTCGAACCAAAGTTGGATTTTTAGGTTTTGGAAAAATGAGGTTTCATGCAATGTCGGATTCTTTAACAAGCAAAGTTGGATTATTTTGCGTACTTAGTGGAGACATAACTGTGTACAGTATAACATTTTTAGATGCGCCGTGCCTACAAAAGAGCCAAGTCCGGGGGGTTAAATCGCGTAGGTGATGTATTTCTTCAACCTCCAACGAAAGTTCACGCGTCTATGTGCAACATGTTGCAGTAGGAGCACGATACGGCAAGTGGTGGTTACGAGATCGTCAGGTGCTTGCACGAGGAATCGGGGGTGCGACGCTCAAAGTACGAGAGACCTGGGTCTGGAGCGGCCGAGTCGTAATTTTGGACAAGATTGTGCTACTTGACGAAAAGGAAGAACGGCCGATAGACTTGGGTCAGGTTCAAGGAAAAGAGTGTGAAAAGGATGTTAACAGTGCGTCTGCTAGCCCCATTAAAGCAAAGCCTGTCTCTTCGATGTATACGCAGCAATCAGAAAAAAGGGCAGTAGTAAGAGGTGAAGCAGTTGCATCGGAGGCTACAGAAGCTTACCAGGCACCGGTGAAAGTTGACGGCGAGGGGCTCAGAGGCCCGACCACCACGAATACTGAAGATCAGTAATGTCATGTGATGGTTGATAGAAGTAGTAACGATAGTACTTGTTACCGCTTCATATGGGGTGCTTATCGTCCCATGAATGCATTTACCGGTAATGGATCATGGCATTTATTTATCCACTGCGTCGATTTAGTGCAAAACTTGATTACTAAAACTTGCACTCTCGTCATCGGCAACAATTTGACACTCGGATACAGAATTGTTGCCGATGATGTCCGTTGGCCTGATATGGGTCAAAATGTATTTTTCTACTCAGCAATAATGAATTTCGGGTGTAGATTCCTTCACACTATTACCACTCTGAGACCGTGTAGTCCTTCAAGAATTGACCGAAAAGAGGTTCGTCGGTATTATCATCTTGAAACACTGCGAAGATCGGGTCTAGTACACGTGCCGCGGCATCAATCTCATCGAGAGGCGTCTAGAAGTTATGAGCGTCGGCAACACGAGCAGCTACATTACGCGGGTTTTCGTCATTGATCCAGCCCTGAAATGTTTACAAGAGCCGATACAATTAGCTGCGAAAACGTGGCTGCCGATAAAGGCGTATTTGCTTACCGTGTCGACACTGTTCATGTAAATTCCTTTGCGAGCAAGATCTTCGGCGCATGTTCTCGTCATCATGTTTGCTGCCGCCTTGGCCATGTTTGTGTGCGGGTGGTTTGGTGTTTTACTTCGGTAAAACTTACCTTTCATGGCGCTCACGTTGATGATGAAGCGGCGTGTATTCGAGCTCTGTGTGATTTTTACGGTCGTGAATACGCAGGGTTCGGGCGTCAGCAAGTACTGGAGGCGGTTACGAAGTTGGAGATGGAGAATAGCAAAGACTTAAAAGCAGACACATTACAACATCCGTGTTTTTTGAAAGGTCACCTGGCCGGCTGGAATTTGAGCGTTGTGCTGTTTGTAGCAGCATGCATTTTTTTGTACCTTACTACTGGTCGCGTAACAGTCTCTGGACGAGCTGGTCAGGGATCCAGCATTGTTGCGCTGTAGGCACGGCGTATATAAAAATGATATACACAGTTATGTCTCCACTAAGTACGCAAAATAATCCAACTTTGCTTGTTAAAGAATCCGACATTGCATGAAACCTCATTTTTCCAAAACCTAAAAATCCAACTTTGGTTCGAAACTAGTCCAACTTTGACCGGGAAAAGGTGTAGTGTGGAAGACTTGTGTACTTGAGCTAACAAAATATTGAATACAGCGCAAAATATGTTAAGGCTGCCTTTAAGCACTCGTTACTGCTTGAAAGTTAAAACTGCCATCCTGAGCATTGCAATCATTGAGTTCAGGTATTACGTGTTTCTGGTATTCTTCGATCTTCATCAACCTTCGGAAGTTTACTCCAAACAGTCGATTACTTGCAGTTTGCACAGTTATTATCCGTCCCACCATATCGCTGGTGACTGGGCGTAGCATCCGTCGAAGTTAAAGTCATCGACGCAGATTCAGTGGCAAGAAGGAAAATTGTCGCGACGACAGCCAAAATTTGAGAAATGCGCATGAGAGTCTTGAGTGCTTCAAAGGACGAAGGAGAAAACGAAAGAGACGTCAATGGGCCAATGTGGCCACTGAGAACGTCAGTGAGGCGTCCAGTTTCTGAGCCTATTCTCGCGTCAGCTTCGTGGGACCACACTGTTCGTCTCTGAAACGTGTTTGCGAGCAAAAAGAGCTTTCTTGAGCCTCTCGCGCAGCCTACCGACGTGTTAGCTGTAGCTTTCCGTCCCGATGGCAAGCAGCTTGCTTCCACAACGCTCAATGGGGCCATTAACATTTGGGACGTGAATGATGGCGAACAAATTGGAACAATTGATGGCAAGCGCGATATTGCGGGCGGTCGCAAGGATGGAGA
>MIQA02000785.1:0-10465 GCA_001887855.2 Sclerospora graminicola | reverse complement strand
ACATCTCATCCTCACCCATGCCGCACGCTCTATATATATTAGGTTAGGCTATATATATATATACTAACCCATCTTACCTTTTCGAATGTTCTAATCCACAGCGGGTAGTCGCTCTTATACCTGTTTCAACAGCATTTTGTCCTGTGTTCTGTGCGCTTTTCGTTTGCTTACCATAATGCACAGGTAAGCAATGTTGGAGCGTCCGATCCGTGCGTTTTATCCCGAATTTGGGTCACGCGCAATTTTTCGATTGTATCGAAATTCAGATGTTCTATGCGGGTCTAGAAGTGCATCAGTGCCCCTTTTTGAATGTCTTCTTTTGCTCTCTCTCTGATCCCGATTTTCTGAAAACCAGACACACAGAATCTTCAAATTCTGGTCTTGAAGTAGGAATCGTGTCTATCGTTAATACAACATACCTTCTTTGCATCTTGAAAAACACTTTCTTCTTGATTCTTGAATTAAGCGTCGTTTTTTGTCCTTGTAGGACAGTACGAAGTCCTTTTGCTCCAGCTTTCCATAAGAAATTATATTCTTTGCTAAATTGTCCGCGAAAAACACGTCCGTGGGCCTTATTTGCTGCTCTTTTCCGCTTTCTTTTACGGTAAGTAGTACAAAAACCTTCACCGAATTTAAAAAAAGATTTCCAGACCCCGATGATCCGCTGGGTGATTTGAAACTTCCACGTTTCATTCATTTTTGCATTAATTTCATTGAACCTTTGTATGTCTTTTTTCCTTGACGGTCGTTCCTTCCGTAAACTTGGTCTTCATCCTTGTCTTCGTCGCTGACCATGTTAACTTGGTGTTGTCCTTTCCGTGAAAAACTTGGTTCCTAGATGTTCCAAAAATTCAACGTTATCCCCGTCCGATGTCGTTGGGTTTATAACCTGTAAGACAGCACTAGAGAACAGTCTTATAGGTAACTAGAGAAGTACAAGGTAGATGTAAAACTGAGAATATATTGATTTTTTAAACCTCCTGCTTTTACCTGAACGCGATTGTGCGCCGCATCACCGGTTTTGTAACAGATCCTATTAATATCAGTCGCGTTACTGTGTATCCATTGTAATTGATACATACACATTAGAAATATTTTTCTTGTCGAAACCCAAATTCAAACAATAAATGACTACACTCTCGCAAGGGGTACCCGTAACGTAGTTTAATAATATAGTATTGATTACATTGGGAATTGATGCTTCATTCTTTTCTGAAACAGTGAAGTATGCAATGTGATAAGATCAGGGGTTCATAGTAATTGGAATGTAGTACTACTTTCAAAACCTGAATACAATTGTATTAATAATACTACTAAAAAAGGATTACTATATGAAATATGAAAGTAGTAGCACGTTTTACTACTTTTACTACTTTTTTTAGTTACTCCCCCCCAAATGTGAGTGAAATAAAGTAGTAATACAAAATTGTCGTCATTTATAAAAGGGACCCACTAGGTGCACACCCATAAAGTAGGTACAACATACCGTAAAGAATGAAGAAGTAGATATCTATGTGATGTGCGCACAACAGGCCCGTCATTTTAAACCGCTCTTTCCTCTATATCTAGTTTTTATGGAGTCGATATGATTTAGCGCTTTCATTTTACCTTATTGTAACTGTTTTTTTACCCTTTATTGTATGCACCACAACCCTTTAAAAGGGAGTGCAGCGACTTCTCCTCAAAAGCTGACAATATCATCTCTTTTCTTTGTGCTAATCAGGCATTCAAATGATAGACTTAAGGGATGTAGTCACCAAAACTGCAAAAGCTAAGAGCTGCGAGGGTTACCAAGTAATCAATTAAGACACGTTATTAAGCCAAAACTTCTGCTCTTTCCTCTAAATCTAGTTTTTATGGAGTCGATATGATTTACCACTTTCATTTTACCTAATTGTAACTGTCTTTTGACAATTTACTGTATGAACCACAATCCTCTAAAGGACAGCCAAACTGCTTCTCATATGGCCACAAAGTTTTGTTATTCCTAAATTAACTTTACTAAGGATTTTGGGCCCAGCTAAATCAATTTTGTTTTGCATTTTTCTCGTCAATTATAAACAAGATTGCAGCAAGATAGTTTCATTTGGGTTAGGATTTTTAGGAGGTAAACCTGCTTTTGGGGCAAGCCTAACTATGCTTATTTTTTAGCTTAAAAATTGAATTAGATGTTGTTCAACTGCATCTGGTTCTGGAGAAAAAAACTAATTGCAAGAACGAATTACCATATGCTCCTTGCGTATTTATAATAGATTGCTGGGTGGTCTTGCTATGTATTCAAGCAATCTAGCTAACGGTAATTCTGAACTAAGCGAGAGCCACCAACAATCTGGGCTTTTCCATTTTGAGAATGAAACTTTTACGTCGGACGAACTTGTCGTGTTGCTACATATAGTTTATGCAATTGCGTCCAGGCGATCTGGATATCTTCTTAATTGTAACAGAAAAATTGTGTTTGTGCTCCGAATACGGACCTTCTTTAAAAAGGATTGATGATAGGCTGCCAAGGAATAATAACTTCTGTAGCACCGAGTCAGTTTTTGTTGATGTAGAGGAAGACTGACTTGAAAACAAAGAGGTAAAGGTAAAAGTGTATTATCGAACAGAGTGAGTTAGTTGCAGAAACTTCCTAGATTAGTGGACCCGAAGAGGCCACATCACGTAAAGGAATATTTGATATGAAAAATAGAAGTGAGTAAAGAAAGTTAAAACATTTGTTACGATAGGGTTTGAAAGTGATATACTGATTTAACATCAAGAGCCTCCCTGAATCTGCATCTCACGGTCTAGTTTTTGTGAGGTTCTTACGACCGTTTCATCTGTTGTTCTATTCCGTCCTTTTTGTTAGTATAATTATTGAGATTTACACATGTATGCAGACTATTTAAGGTATGTTCAGTAAACAGTCTGTGACAGACTAATTTATAAGTATACCGATTAAAAATGGAATATCTATACTGTATACCATCTGTCTTAGCCGGAACACACGGGGATAATAAATGCCTACACATGCTGATGATTTGTTTTGGAATGTTTTTGAAAGGTTTTAATACGATAATGGGCAAAACATTACGGACCAAACGACAAATCTGGGCAATTGGAAGGTCACCATGATGATCAGAAAGTGGTTTACACTGCTATTCCTCCCAGATCGTTAATATGTAGGTGGCCTGTGGCCTCCACTTTCACTATATTTCATTTGGCTGCGCGCCATCGATTTGACAATGGCGCGATGTCCACTCAAATGTGTCACATTGACTTTTTTGTAACCCTTACCCAAAGTGATCGACTGTGGTTGGCTGAGAGTTTGTGTTGGTTAAAACAATTTGTATGGTATGACAAATGTTATACGGTACTAATAATAATAGCAAATAGTGTCCCTCTGAGCGTTTTGATTTGCTGTTCAAATGCGATGAGACAAGCTCTCACCAAGCAAAGATTAAACTCGCCTTTCCGCTGTATACAGTATTAGCCTATGCTATGGATAGCCCTATTAGCAGATAGGTAAGCTAGAAGAGATGGACACCTTTCCCGCCATTCGTGTAGACTTTCGCACATTGCCTGGGAGAGACCTGAGGAGACGGGTGCCGATTCGGTCTCAGCTGTAGGTAGTGGCAATGCTTGAGCGGTGGACATCTCAATGTGGAGTGCCGTGCTCATTTCCCTTCTTGCTAGGCTTTGTGCACATCGCATCAGTGTGCGGCTTAAGTCTGCAGAAGGGGCTATTGATGTATCGGGTACAAAAAGGGCTCTTATTAGTGACTCCCTTGTACCAGTGGTACCACCGCCCTTATCACGGCCATAAAAATAAGTTTTCGTTTCAATATTCCCCAAACAGTAAGCGAAGCGAGCAGGCAACGCTAGTACAGAGTTAATAGAATTATGGATTTGTTAGGGGTTCATGTACATCAGAAAGTTAACCTGGTTGATTGGATCCTTTTGTTCTATGATTGGCCAAATATACACTTACCAACCCGACACTTAGCAACGTCGGAGTAGGTCCAAGTGATTCCAGAAGATTGCGATGAAGCCAAAAAATGGTGTGTTTGTATCTTTATCCCTTACATATTAAGCATATCAACAAAGAACCAACGATCCCATCTATGTGGTACATCATTGTTTTTTATCAAGAAGATCTAAAGAGAAAAGAGATTGAAAATGGAAGTCGAAATCGTCCATTTTTTAGATTAGTAATAAAATTAAACATTTTGATACAATTTTTTTATTCATCATAAATGTACTTTTGCAACTTTACGCATAGCAGAATTCGGTTTTTTAGGTGTTGTAGTGTCAAACTATTTTACAACCAATCCTTTTTAGAGGATATCATTCGTTTAAATATCAAAAATTATTCTCATAAAAAAAAAAAACAAGTCGTATAAGTTATTCATAAGAAATCATTGGTCTACTTTTATATACTTTATTAGAAGTTAAAAAATTATATAAAATTTTTATGGGCACGTTTATAATCAACCCCAAAACCATAGACTCACCCCCAAATTACAGTAGAACCCATATTAGTTACGAAAAAACGAGCAAAATACACAGCCAGATGATTTAGAGGAAGGATATAAAAGAACCTGTTGCTTGGTTGTGAAATTTGGGTTGTGAAACTTCTTGTCGTTTTGCTTGGAAGATGTTTTTCGGATCCCCCCCCTACAGGTTATTCGCCCCCCCTGTACCGTAAGACAGGTACGATGTACCTCAATGAATAGAGCCACACATTTTGACAAGCTCGTACCTAGGTTAAGTCTCACGGTGCGATGTACTATGAAGAAGCCCCCCCCCCCTCCGTACAGTATCTACGCCAGCCGCCCAACCTACGCAAGCCGTCGTAGGCCCTCCTAATGACAGGTATGTGTATCTCCTATTCTGTTCTCTCGTTTTTATAATGTTGAGATCAAAATGAAAGTGAAGAAAGTTTTACTCGTGCTTGTCGCGACGGCGCTGTTAGCGACATTTACCTTCTCTGACCCTCACGAGGTTGATAACGTCGAGTATGTTTTTCTATTATTCTACCATTGCGTTGCTTTACTGACGTAGACTTATTACCCTTGCGCTCTTTACCAGACTCGTTGAGGAATTCAGTGATGGTTTTGTACACGAGCGCGTTTTTTCAGTCCTCCGAGACCATGAGCAGCACCTAACGTTTGAAAATGAACACCAACTGGCCGCAGATGTGCCTTTTACGCCACGTGGAGTTGTGGACATTGTGGCGAATTCGTCATTCCCAAAGTCTATGATTTCGTTCTCAGCGTTGGTAATGCTTAACTAAGACGAAGTGGAGAAGCTAGAGATGCTGTTAATCTGGCTGTACACGATAAGGCAGACCCGACTGACTCGAGCTCTCCATTCGTAATGACGTCCGTGCCCATGTGTATGCTAGCAGCCTCGCGCCTGCGCGACGATTTTGCTTGGAAATTATGCGTATTTTTCTTAGTGGTGCGACTATATAAGCAGACCGTACAAAATGTACTCCTCAGTCTCCTTTATGTGAACGATTTATAGATCGCTGAGTTTCGTCTCCACCTCGTCAATTGTCGCCACTGTTGAGTATTTGCCTAGCATGGATGTTTGCCATGGTGACTGTAGGTCGTCTTGCAGCGAAGTCATGGAGTGTGAATATTTAAGGCGCGAACGCAGTTGGTTTTACGGCGGGCCGAAGGACCCCATGGCGGTGGAATCGTGTCTTAAAGAGCACACTAGTGTCTTGTTGAACGAAGTGAATGCAGAAATTGCAGCGAGAACGATCCAAACGTCAGCCGGTGTGATGGAATGGCTTAGTGCGAGTTTGCTCTTTAACCGTGTGGTCGGAAATCCATCTTTCTATGGACTGAAATCAGCTGGAAAAGACGCGATCACGAGCTTTTTTGACCAGTTGGTCGAGTCAACGTTGCAGCAGCTACGAGAGTGGCAATGTATCACACGAGAGAGCTTGTCAGTGACGTCGACGGTGGCGGGTGAGCTTGCCGCGGGGCTATATGTTGATGCGGAGACGGTCTCGAAAATGTTACATGCTCTTCAAGGCGTGGACGAGAATAAGAGAGCGAGTATTTTGCTCTTATTGTCTCTACTTGCTGAATCGAGCGTCGAAGTGATCGAAATTCCCTTACGACAGCATGAAGTTCAGAGTGTGATGGACTTGTGTGGCCGGTTCAAGTGCTCGCCCTTGATTCATTTGTATGCATCGTCACGGCAAGAATCAAAAGTGATTTTAGAGACGCATGAAAGTCAAGACAAGATGCTCGTGTTACTTCAAATACACTGCATGAACCTGCGTCTCCCGTCAAGTGAATTGAGGAACGATTTACGCATGGTATTGGACCGTTGTGGACGTTTGTTACGCGCTATCTTTGCCCTAATTGCGTATTTGAAGCGCACTGAGCTCGTGTTTGCTGCCATTCGACTCGCTCAAGCTGTCGTGCAAGGGCAATGGCCAATCGAATCGACTGAACACGACGTGGCAGCCGCTGTCCAGATGCAATCGCCCCATGTTTCGCCATCGATTGTTGAAATTTTACGAAAAAAATGTGAACTATCAAATCTGGACGTGGTACTAGGTGCAGTTGAAGATTAAAACAAGCGAAAAAAGGTTGCGGAAATACTGCAAGGGAAAACAAGATGACGCAAGAGCAAGTGAAGGAGATGCTGTTTGTGGTCGAAGGTGTGTCACGGCTTCAAGTAAAGGTGGAAAGGAAGAAACAAGCGAACGAGGACGTGATTGATGTGGAAGTGACGACGAGAGGAGAGAAGAAACGACGAAGGCGTGGTTTCCATGTCGAGGCCAAACAGCCAAGCCGGATGGATTTTACGTGCTCTTAGGAAGGACAACGACAAGAAGAGCACAAGTATTGCAGCTCCAGCACGTGACATGGAAACCTCCCGTCCGCTGAATACTTAGCTACTCCGTTTCTCCTCCCCAGATTTTGCTGCGTTGATCTCTGTTTGCAGTACATGTAACCGCAAGAGCCATGGCGATGCACTGCACGCGCCGCTAACGCAAATGAACGATCTAATTGCTAAATCTGTGCAAGCATTCGTCAGATATACTGATACACATGAACAATCTGTTGTTTGGTTGACAAGCGTCCTAAATCCACAACCACAAAGATAAAGAAGTCAGCACAAGAGGTGAAGCAATGATGATAATAGTTATGAGATAGCGTTCGCGTAAATTGTCCAATCATATCAACCTGTTTAGGACACCCGATTGACGACATTACAGTCTAACCAAAAAACAAGAAACGCGCTCCTCCCTTCCTACCATGCTTACTACTGCTAACTCTGCCACAACCAACCCTCCCGTCGACGTGCTGGGGACTCCTAGTCCCGCTGCTTGTGATCTTGCTCCCGATGCTTCTGATCTTGCTCCCGATGCTTCTGATCTTGCTCCCGATGCTTCTGCTCCTGCTTCTGCTTCTTCGGATCCCGCTTCTGCTGCTTCGGAACCTGCTTCTGCTGCTTCGGATCATGCTTCTGCTTCTCTTGACTGGAACGCGTTGCACTTGAAGCGCTTTAATACCATTGCTGACGCAGAAACAGCAATCCGAACTGTTGCACGCAATATCGACCAAGTTGAGCTGTCAGTGTTGCGCAGCCGTCTTAAAAGTGGAGTGTACACTCGTATTCTTGCTTGTAAGCACGCTGGTACAGAAAAAAAAACAAGGCCTTGGGATCCGTCAAACATCCACTCTCAAAACAGGCTGTTAGATGCAGTGATAAATAGAACAAAAGAGTGGCCTGGTGACAGTCCATGTACTCAACACCGAGCACAATCACCCATGTTCAACACTAGCTGCTTATGCTAGTAGGCGCCAGGCCACTGTTGCTGAACAGCAGCATCTTATCGAAATGTTGTTCAACTCAGGCGTAGCTGCTACCGCTATCCAAAACGCCTGTAAGCAACAGAATGAAAGATCATTAATTGGAATCAGTGATCTCTACAACCTTAAAGCAGCGCATCGACGTAGACAACTTGCAGGAGGACAACCACTAGATGCACTTATGGACCAACTCGTCGATGCGAATATCAGCCACGATCTACAACGAGATGCCAACAACAAGATGACACACCTGTTTTTTGTCCCCGCTTCAGTCAAGTCAATCTTGCAGCTAAGCAGTTTGAATGTTGTGCTTATCGACGCAACTTATCGCACAAACTGCTACAACATGCCACTTGTACACGGGATCTCGATGACGTCTACCTACCAGACATACTCGCTGTTCTTCGCGTTTATGTTAAGCGAGACTGAAGGAGACTACAGGTGGTGCATAGACAGGGTACGATACTACTTCCCTGTGATACGTCGTCAAAACTTTGTAATTGGCACCGACCACGAACGTGCCTTGATGAATGCTCTGGACTTTGTTTTACCAACTTGTAAAACCATCCTGTGTATGTGGCACATCAACAAAAACGTTTTGGGCAAGCTTAAAACTTTGTTAAATTACGACAAAATTGACGACGTCAAAACAGCATGGAATGCAGCGTGTTACGCAACGACTGAGGCAGATTTCTATACCGCTTGGAATTTATTGGAGATAAAATGCACAGGACTTACATGTAGCAAGCAGTTAATGAATTATTTTTCTGGATGGCTTGAATTCAAGGCAAAATTCATTCCTGCGTTTATAGGACCAAATGTGAAACATCTTACTACCTCGCGAGTGGAGAGTGCGCATTCAGCAGCAAAACGTTGGATTCAGACGTCTCGTGGTGACATAAAGAGTGCTTTTGACAGGCTGCAGCTGTCAACGCAGTCACAGCTAATCACGATTAAGCAGCAGGTCGCGAAAGAGCGCGTCAAGACTGTAACCGAAATTGCGAACTCCCCTATTTGGAGCTTGGTGGTATTTAAAGTAAGTCATTTCGCATTAAAAAGGCATTTCAAAATAAAAAATGGCCCCCGACACGACGGCATGTCGAAGTTACTTTGTCGGTTCAATGGGTATTCCCTGCGTTCATCGGTTCTCCGGAGTGCGAGCCTGGAGATGACGGACTTTGATCAGCAATGGTGGCTCTATCCGCTTGCAGTTCAAAACCCTACCATCGAGTTAGTGACGCAAGAGCCCACTCAACCAGTGGCAGCTTCGGCGATACCCGCATCATTAAAGGCGCCAATTGATCGACTTGCGGCAAATTACTGGTTGATGCCTCCAGGAAAAAGAAGATTGATTGAGAATTATGTTGAAGGATATGTTGTAGCTCTTTCTCTATTTGAACCTGCGCCGGTACATAGTCGAGGTCGTCCAAGGGCATCAGGATTTATCACAACACGCCGTGATCCGTCCTATTGGGAGTACGCGGGAGAAATACTGCAAAATGATCCACGATTTCGCGGCCCTAGATCATGCACGTTGTGTGGAACCGTTGGCCACAACAAGCGAACATGCTTGAAGCGTGATTATACAAAATCATTAGCACAAAACAAATTCACCAGCGAAATCATCCCAATTACCAGTGCATCTGAGGGACTGGGCTTTGAGCCTCCTATTCGTATTCCAACCGCATCCGATTTTTGTTAATGGAAAGTCCAAAGTCGCTATTGTATACAGTGAACCTTGTACCTCGTCCAGATTAGATAGTTCCATTTTTTTACGTAAAATTTCAACAATCGATGGCGAAACATGGGGCAATTGCATCTGGACAGCGGCTGTCACGTCGTGTTCAGTCGATTCGATTGGCCATTGCCCTTGCACGACAGCTTGGGCGAGTCAAATGGCAGCAAACACGAGCTCAGTGCGCTTCAAATACGCAATTAGGGCAAAGATAGCGCGTAATAAACGTCCACAACGGTCCAATACCATGCGTAAATCGTTCCTCAACTCACTCGACGGGAGGCGCAGGTTCATGCAGTGCATTTGAAGTGACACGAGCGTCTTGTCTTGACTTCCATGCGTCTCTAAAAGCAGTTTTGGTTCTTGCCGTGACGATGCATACAAATGAATCAAGGGCGAGTACTTGACCCGGCCACACAAGTCCATCAGATTCTGAACTTCATGCTGTCGTAAGGGAATTTCCATCACTTCGACGTTCGATTCAGCAGGTAGACACAATAAGAGCAAAATACTCGCTCTCTTCTTCTCGTCCACGGCTTGAAGAGCATCTAACATGTTGGACACCGTCTCCACATCGACATTTAGCCCCGCTGCAAGCTCACCATCCACCGTCGACGTCACTGACAAGCTCTCTCGTGTGATGCATTGCCACTCTTGTAGCTGCTGCAACGTTGACTCGACCAACTGGTCAAAACAACTCGTGATCGCGTCTTTTCCAGCTGATTTCAGTCCATAGGAAGATGGATTTCCTACCACACGGTTAAAGAGCAAACTCACACTCAGCCATTCCATCGCATCGGCTGACGTTTGGATCGTTCTCGCTGCAATTTATGCATTCACTTCGTTCAACAAGACACTAGTGTGCTCTTTAAAACACGATTCCACCGCCATGGGGTCCTTGAGCCAT
>MIQA02000784.1:0-15894 GCA_001887855.2 Sclerospora graminicola | reverse complement strand
GATTTTGGATGTCGAGCCGGACGGAAAACCAGGTTTGGGCGGATTCACAGAGAATTTTGGTGCAGTGGAAAAACTAGAGAACGGTCGTGGGGAGGATGGGCTGGACTATATTGTGGGGCTTGAATGAGGGAGTTCGTCCGCCGACGAGCCAGCCGGAACCGTTCGGTCATCATGCAGACCCATGAAGAAGGCAGGGTGGAGCCAGAAAACTAGGCCATCCGGCTGCCGGACAGCGGATACGGCCAGATTAATCGATACTAGTCGACCAATCAAACGGTGGATAGGAATTAGTCTGGCCAGGAATGGACCAATTAGGAACTGGGTTTATTCTGGAGTCGACAGGGTGCTGGATAAATAAACTTTTTGGAGTCAGCATGAGTGGCGAAGCTGGATGGGCGTTCGGATTATAGAAGTAAAAAAAGTGATTTCGGTATGGATAACGGAAGGAACGATGTATTAGCGGGGCGAATGGCAATGGATGAAGGGAGAAATAGAATTAGCTAGAACGAGAAAATAAACTGGCCTTACAAGTCATCACTGACGAGTGCGGTGGAATGTGTTCCGAAGTCGGGACACGCTAAGGCCAGGGTGGCGGCAGGGGGCCTGCCGGTACAGGTTACGCCACAGATCCTGTTGATCGATCTCGGCGAGTGAGGCTTGGAGGGTGGTAGCGCGACGGGGTTTACCCAATCCTGGATACCAGGTCCCGCATTCAGCCGGATTCCCGCTTTTCTCCACCCGGTGAGTAGCCAGGTGTAGCATGATAGGATGAAGGAATATGTCTAGATCACAGTGGCCGAGTCGGATGCCGTCGACGACCAGGGTGCATAACTTGGTCCAGCCCTCAGCCGCTCGATTTCGGCGCTGCTTTCCGTCGGCTCGGTATCTGACCAGATCAGGAGCATCACGTCCGGCTTCGGCGGAAATAAAGAGGTGATGGGTGGACTCCCAGATGGATTGGCCATGCCGGACGAGATACCCCTCACAGGCATTACGGAACCAGCCGACATGGAACAAACCCATATCCGGCATATCCGTCGCCAATACGACCCATGGCTTGAGAGACAGGATCGCATTTAGCGGGCCGAGCTCGACTACGTCAGGACAACACTCGGCAATTTTAGGTCCTTCTTGGGCCGGTGGAAACACCCACAATGGTGGACGAGACAAATCTGTAGCGACGTAGGCACCGATGAGGTTTGCAATGCGCAAGCCCTCCAGTTGTACCTTGGCCCAGGGGTGAGCCGCAGTCAGTTCGGAAGCAGTCATGACTCTCCGACGAGGAATCCAGGACGGGGGAGCCTCTTCGGTTGACTCTTTGGACTCCTTCTCATCCGGTGAAAAAATGTCCAGAGAAGGTGATCTCTCGTAGTCCTCCGTAACGGTCTCGTCGCCGTCCACTTCGAGCAGAATGAACGCCTTCCACTCATCCGGGGAAGCGGTGGATGGACCTCGGGGATCGTGGGGAGAGAATTCCGAGGAGAACTGGAGGGGACAAAGGGCTGGACAAGGATCTCGGAGAGCGGTCACGAAGGGGCGATTTTTCGGAAGCCAGCAAACCGGAAGAGGCCGGACCCGGATCAGGGCCGGAGCCCGGTTCATTGTCTACCCGTATCTTGGCCGTGTTCGCTGACGAGGCGGACTGTTTAAGCCGTTTGGCCGCCACGAGGGAATGAAGCGATGGAATCCTGCTGGACCGACGTTTTCCTCCGTGTAGCGGAGTATTTTCTGGGGATGGTGAGGAAGCCGGCTGCGCGGTGGCTGGCACCGGTGGAGGGTTAGGGTCTCGGGAAGCATCCCAGATCCGGAGACGTGTGGGTACTTCCGTGCTGACGGTCACCAAACCTGGGGCAGACACCTCTTCCCCGGATGATCTGACACCCGCATCAGGACCAGCAGCCAAAGGTAGCGATGGCGGAGCAGGAGGGGCCGAACTGGAGCCACGGGGGGGCAAGCTAAATGGAGAAGGTTCCTGATGGCCCGCCGGATAGGCGCAGGGCCCTTCATCAGACGCTCCACCCTGGCACCCGCCTCGGTCAGTCGGGTCCGAGCCGCCTGTATTGAGGATAAGCAGTCTGGGCGGCGCTGCATAAGGTCAGAGACCACTTGCCGGGCGTCATCCACGTTCGACGGGGCCTCGGCATGCGCGACTTCAAACTCATGGATCTGACGTGAAGCCCGGGCGGCTCAGATGCCGACCGTTTTTTTCTGATACTTCGCTAGCCTTTTCGCGAGGCGGATCCGGTGATTCTTCAGCTGACCCAAGCTCACTTGCAAGCTCTCCAGTCGCTGGGAGAGGCGGATATACATCTCGTAGTGCTTCGTCACCTTACGGGAAGCATGGAAAGACTCAAGCATCAGGATATGGTGGTATATGACTCTCTGTTCTGTGAAAGCATATATGGTGAGTGGAGTGGAAAACGATCCTGAATAAGCGAGGATGCACTTACTTTGGGAGTCCACGGCGGCTGTCACTTTCTGATACAAGATGCACAGCGAGTCAATCGACTCGGACAGCTGCTTGTAACTATCCCTCTCTTAAATGAGATCGGCCTCCTCACTCTCCAGTTGGTTGGTGTGGCTTTGGAATTAGAGGGCAGCTAGTACCTCCCGTACTCGGGCTTCGTCTGCCCGTTGATCGGCCAGCCGTGCGGTCAGAGACAACGCAGATATCTGAGCGGACAGGGAAGTGATTTGAGTTTTCAGAGTAGCCAACTCGGGATGCCCTGGACGACGCCCGAGGCCAGCAGACCGGGCGCTTTAGCAGCCTACTGGGGGCCTCGCTGGCCTCGGGAATGACTCAACGATGAGTCAGTGTGTGTATCGTCGTGACCAGACATAGGAACGCCGGAGGAGTCGAATTGCAAGATGCGTAGTGAGATCGTGCCTCAATCGTTGTGCGGCCACGACAAGACTCAGGGGCGGCTATGGTGAAGTGACTTGGAAATTAACGGGCTAATGAGAAGTGCACGCATCCACCTGATTGGTGGAAATGTTGGTCCTAGCCAGCTACCCGGACCGGCCAACATGGGACGTGGGCTTGTAGCTGCTGGGTGTATTCTCTGGTGGCAGAAGGGTGCCAGACACGGAATCGAGCCAGGTGGGCGTGATCAAGGGACCTGTAACCGGGCTAGCCGGAGGAGGACCGGATGGCTGCTGATGGAGGATGACCGAGGAACGGATGGTCTGAAAGATGTTCGTGCCTGAAGACAGCTGGGCCTTTGTGGAAGGCGGAGGGGGCGCCGGAGGTGGACGCTAAGCTGCTCAGGAAGAGCTGACGACAGGGGATAAGTGGGCCTAGGTGGATGGCTACCCAGGTGGAGCCGGATGGGTTTGGTATGCGCCACACAAAAGAGATCCAGGTGGAGCTGGCTGGACTATTTCAGGTGGGACACATAACTATCCAGCCGGCTATTTGCGGTAGGTTACACAAAAGGGAGTATCGGACATAGGGATAAAAATTAGTATGCGTTTCGCTTTCTAAGACACAAGTCGCTTTCATTGGTTCAGAGCAGAGGGCTAACAAGGTCCCCTCTTGGTTTGCCCGGGGAAGAGTAAAGTAACCCACCGGAAGTCCCCTGACCGGGAGTCGCCCGTGTTTTGAGCACGGTTTTATCTCTATTGGAAAGTGTGGTAACGTTTTGGCCTACCGTGGGAGATTGTGGAGTTTCATTTGGATTCCCTACTACGTACACGACTGGATTTGCCCCTTTATTATCTTTGTTTTGGCTGGTCGATCGATTATTAGCGGTCTAGCCGCCGCAATATACAAACTTCAAGTATATTGCCAATCCCCGGTGTAGATTTCCGCCCAGGGGCTACCCTTAGTCCTAACCCTCGTTTCCCTATTCGACGGACTTTTAACTTTTCACCCTAGGGTCCATCAAGAGAGCGCAACCGCCAGTGCTGACAGGTACACAAGGTGAACTTTTCGAGCATGGATCATCCAAGTCGTCACGACCAAGGTGATGGAAGCGACCGATCCAGCCGGCTGGATGCCGGATCGGATCAAGACCTGGATGGACGGAGTACCCCCTTCGACAGTCAGTCATCTGGTCCCCCCGTGGGTGTTCGCATCTCAGAAGGAATTTCTGAGAGCGACTACACCACACTAGGCGGGGATGGCAGAAGCAAGTCCAAGAACAAAGAACAAAGATGGGAACAAAAACGGTCTACCAGTGGCAAGTGATGGGAGCTGGAAGAATTTTCACGAACACCGCTCCGCCACAATGGTGCGCGTGCCCGAATCTTATGGGGACCTGAAATTTAAACGTGGATCCTTTAAAGAAGGAGTTGATATGGAACCGGAAACCGGATTGAGTACAAATGTGGAAGCTACAATGCCATCGTTGAAGGAGGAACGATGTAGGCGACGACTTGACATGGGGAGGACGAAGTCGATTTGGAGGAGAAAAAGCCTCCTATCCCTTAGCGTTTCATTGTGGGACTGGCCAGATCTATACTTCCTGACATCCTAGCTTGTGTACGCTCTCCTAATGGACTCTTGGACGAAAGGTTAAGGTGCCCGGTTAGGGCAGCGGGACGAGGGTTAGGCCTAGGATCGCCCCTGGGCGGAAATCTTCACCGGGGAGCGGGCGGCAGCTATACTTAATTAAGTATGCTGCAAATACTGAGCCAAGAAAACTCCGTCGGTCAGCACAGCCAAAGAAAATAGGGGGCTACTCCAATCTTATGCGAGTGAACGTGAACTCAAGACTGGTCTCCACACAGTCAGCCAAAACTTCACCTCCCCTCCAATACAATTATACCGTGATCCAAACTCGGGCGACTTGAATGAGTATACGCACTTCAACGACTCTCGGTCAGGGGACATCCGGCGAGTCTTCTATGACCTAGCCTGAAAAAAAACTAATTATATCTAGAGGGGACTCACTTGGCCCTCTGTTCTAAACCAATATCGACTTGTGTCTTAAAAAGAGAAACGCATACTGATTTTATCTCTTCAGTCCTTTATAAACCTTAGTGTATCCTACACCAAATATGGTGGCCCACCTGTATACTAGTCTGATCAGGTAAAGAATGTGCACAACGGAGAAATGAGGTATCAAAAAAACTACAGCTGCAATTTTGGTACAACTTTCACTATTGCGTTTGCAGCACTTTTCTCTATGCTGTGGAATTTTAAGGCATTTTTTGAGGTGTTTTGGCGTCAATACGAGGGTTAATGTGAGCAACTTTTTTTGTCTGATACTAAATCCTTCGCAAAACGAAACCATCGCATCGATATTACACGAAAATACAGTTTTAGAATTGTCTAAACGAGTTCTATCTATTGGGCCCTCGCAATCGGCCTAAAAAGTGGTGCAGAGTGTACAATACGTCGAATTCAAAAATAGGTTTTTTAAGACCCCAAAAACATATTTGTCCGATCGGATTCAACGTAATAATTGAGAGTCGGTTTTAGGAAATGGAAACAGTGATTTAACTTTTACAACGGCCTGCAACAGTGATGGCAGCGTCGCAATCTTGGTTTTCAGTAGCAGTGTTCAGTGATCAAGCTGCTGGAATGTTGGGTAATCCGTAGTATTTTTTGAAGGTGCGAATTGGGCGCAATTGTTGGATAACAACGCCAAAAAATTAATTGGTACAAATATAAAGAGAATATGATCTGGTGGGTGACCTAGTGTCCTTCGTTGCGAAAAAAAAGAGGCCGCGAAACTTGGCAGCAATCGAATCAGCATAGAGAGAAATTTGCTCACTGGCGTACCTTTTCTTGCTTTCTCTCTCTCTATCTGAACCAGAAGCTTCGGCTACTGACAGACTGCGATAACGAAGATTAATGTACACACGCAGCAACAATTTCAGCATGATGCTGGACTCGTTAGCATCGTTCTCCAAACGATTTGATGTCCAAAGGTGAACATATCATGCAACCTTTTGCTGAAAAGTACAAACCCAGCACAAAGTGCGTGATCCAAACTACTTTTTTTTGTTACCAATTACATCCCAACTCACGCGTTTTTCTTTCTTTCTCTTCAAGGACTTTACAAAAAACCTGGCTAAACATTCTGCGGAACCAACACACTTTGTCCGTCGTCACTATCCATGTTAGTGTGTGTTTTTATCATCAACAGAACCCTCACGTACCCTTCGATGACACCAGAGGCTTGTCATTTTTTCTCTCTTCTATTCAGTAAAATCTTCCAAGTCAGCAAATGCATCGGCCCCGTCTTCTTCGTTCAAAAATGCATCAATGACAGGATGTCGCTTCTTCCGCTTCCTAACAATGGGAACGACGCCAAGCAAACGTTGGATTGCATACACGTTTCCACGACGAGCTTGCGTTTGCCTTGACGGCACCATTCGCTCCTTCACTATCTTCACTACTGCCTTTAAACGCTCTATTATTGCATCAGTGAGTGTTATCTGCAATACAAACAATTCAGAGTCAATTTAGCGCCGTGCCATTCACGCCACTAACGAACCAACGTACCTTTTTCAGCCACGTTTGCACGGTAGAAGGAACTTGCATGAAGAAAATGTCCCTCTTGGGCAACGTTGTCGATACCTATCAGTTGCATTACATGTGATCCACCTGCAGACGAGTTTAAGCAATTACAGCCGGTGTTTTACTTGGATTTCGTTTCTAAATCTTGGTTTTCTTCCTTCATATCCGCAACCCACGCGCGACTTTTTACGGCAGACGTCACGGCAGCTTCATAGATGTAAAGGATGCTATCATGTCATGGAGCTATCGCCGCGTCATCTCCTTTTTGTTGCAGCGTGCCAGTCGCTTTGCCAATGCGCAGCCCCACTTCAATCATGTGCAGCACCTTGAGCAACACGCGTCGTGTATTCCACAATCTATCGAACTTGTCCCTAATTGTTTGATTCACGAGCTCATGGTATCTGATGTGCTTGACACTATAAACTTGGCAACCTCATGCGAGAAAAATCGATGTAGCTCGTCCCAGGAGAATTTTCGCAAGACGAGAGCAGGTCCTTCCTCGACAGTTTTTGTACATTGAAAGAGTTGCTCTAATCGTCCAAATGACCACGCTTGGATGTCACAAGCAGCTGCGACACTGTTTTTAATCGTCGAAACAATCTCTTCCTACAAACATGACCAAAGTCAGTTATATCGTTATTCTCTCAAATAGCCACGAGAAAAAGACGTACTTCTTGTTGCTTATTGAATGAAAGGCACTCATCGAGCCATGTACACCACATATCTATAGCAAACTGCTGGTGTAATCAATTACCAGTGGACAATAACTTTCGTAAAATAACCATCATAAAGTTATACCGATCTACATGGGCTACAGCTGTGGTGTAGTCGCTATAAGAAAATCTTTCTGAGACGCGAACACCCACGGGGGTCCCAGAGGACTGACTATCGGAGGGGGTACTCCGTCTATCCGAGTCATGATCCGATCCGGCATCCAGCCGGCTTGGTCACTTCCATCCGCTTGATCGTGACTGCTCGGATGTTGCATGTTGAAAGCTCACCTTGTGTACCCGTCAGTACTGGGTGGTTTGCTCTCCTGGTGGACCCTAGGGCGAAAAGTGTAAATCCGTCCAATAGGGAGACGAGGGTTAGGACTAGGGGTAGCTCCTGGGCGGAAATCGTCACCGGGGAGCTCGTCTGGCAATACACTTGAACTTTGTATAGTGCCGGCTGGGCCGAGAATAGTCGATCGGCCAGCTAAACCAATAAGACACTTGAAGTTTGTATAGTGCCGGCTGGACCGAGAATAATCAATCGGCCAGCTAAACCAATAACAATGAAGGGCGAATCCAAATGTGTATGTAAGGTAGATATAACTCCACACTCTTCCACAGAAGGCCAAAATGTCACCACTTCCCAATACTTAATACCGTGTTCAAAACACGGGCGACTTGAGGTGAGTATACGAAGTCGCCGCGACTCCCGGTCAGGGGACTTCCGGTGGGTTAACTTAACCTTCCCCGGGCAAACCAATAACAGCAAGAGGGGACCTTGTTAGCCCTCTGCTGTGAACCAATGAAAGCGACTTGTGTCTAGGAAAGCGAAACGTATACTGATTTATCCTATATCCAATACTCCCTTTTGTGTAACCTACCCCAAATAACACGGCTGACCAGTCATGTGCCTTACCCGAAGTAGCCCGGTTAACTCCGACTTTGTGTACCCGCCTGGCCGGTACACCAACCCCAGATGGTACCAACCCGGCCGGTACACCGAACCCAGCTGGTACCAGTCCGGATGGTACATTGTACCCGGCCGGCTCGGCCGGATGGCCATCCATCCGAGCCCCTCGGCCGCTGGCGCTAGCGATTCCTTGGCAGCTTCTCATCCGATCCGGGTGCCTCCTTCATCCACTAGAACAATCATCTTCTTTCAGGCTCCTTTCACTCATACTTTCCGAATTAGCCCGCCACCGATCTGCCACTCGGCCGTCCAACATCCGCGGTCCTCCCGTCTGCTTAGCCTGCATGCTCGACTGTTCATGCCTTCTATCACGTTCGTCCGGCCTGATCCCAGGCCTGGTGCCGTCCGGCCGCTCGCAGGTGCGTCCGGCAGCTCCCAGATCGCGTCTTCTTATTGACCGGTCCGGGCATCCGGCTAAGGGCGACATTTCAGCCAATCCGGTGCGGGCATCCATCATCATTAGTCCGTTAATTTCTGGAACACTTCACCACAGCCGCCCCTGAGCCTTGTCGCAGCCGCACAACGGTTGAGGCACGCGCTCACCACATCTCCCACACTTTGACTTTCACCGCCCCTATGTCCGACCGTGACAGCGCCCCCATCGGTCCCATGCCGGGCCACTCCCCGGCCAATACGCAGCCATCGGCCGTAGGCCCGGATGCCCATCCGGCCGGCCTAGAGCGTCGCCCAGGGCAGCCCGACGTGGCTGCCCTGCAAGCTCAAATCGCTGCGCTAACCACTCAAGTAGCCAGCCTAGAGCAGGCTAACACCGAGTTGGCTGTAACCGCCCGGCTGGCTAGTCAGCAAGCGGATGAATCCCGGGTCCGGGAGGTGCTGGCCACCTTCCAATCCCGCGACCGCATTAGCCGACTGGAAAGTGAGAAGGCCGACCTTCTCCAAGCGAGAGATCACCTCCAACAGCAGTCGGACTCACAGCGCGTCTTGAACCAGAAGGCCATAGCTGCCTTGAAAATCCAGAGTAAGTACCTTTTCGCCTATTTAGGTTCGTCTCTCCACTCGCTCACTCCGTGTGTGTTCTCAGAGCAAAACGTCACGAACCTCCGCGTCTTGATGGTCGAGTCTTTTCAGACCGCGCGCGAGTTGACGGCGCGCTACGATAGCTACATTAAACTCTCTCAACGATTGGAGAGTTCGCAGCTAGAGCTGGGCAATTTGGAGTTTCGCCGGATCCGGCTCGCCAAGAAGCTGACGAAATATCAGAAGGCGCTGTACCAGTCGACCTCCGCACCGCCTGAGCTCCAGCGCCGAATCCGGGAGCTTGAGGCCGCGTACACTGAGACCCAATCGGGTGTGGGTGAAGCCCGGGAGGCGTTTACCCAGCTTGCGGAGGAGCGCGCGGACTGCCTGTCCTCTCTCAAGGAAGATCGAGCTCGGCTAGCCGCTTCGGGTGCCCGGGTGGGGCGTCTAATGAAGGGCCCTGCCCCCATCCGGGAGGCTATTAGGCACCTCCTTGACTTAGCTTGTCCGCGAGACCCTGATCCAGCCGCTTCCGCCACGCCACTTCTCTCGTCAGCCGCTGGTTCCGCCACGGCCGTCCGGACATCCAGCGCGGAGGCGTCCGCCCCCGGATCGATGACCGGTGGCACGGGAAAGGCTTCTCGTCTACGGATTTGGGATACTTCTCAAGACCCTAACCCGCCGCCAGTGCCAGCCGGCGAGCAGGCGGCTTCTCTCTCGTCCACTGAAGATTCGCCTGCGCATAAGGGAAAACGTCGGTCCAGCCGGGTTGCGTCGCTCCGCGGCCCCGTGGCAGCCAAACGGCCTAAACGGTCCGCCGCGCCGGTGAGCGCGGCTCTAGGTCATGGAGACAGCGGGCCGGGTCCTAGCCCCACTTCGATCTCGGCCCCGCCGGCTTCTGGGAAGTCCTCCCATCGTCCTCGCACTACCAGATCTTCGTCGAAAGCTTCGTCTGCCCCGGCTCTCCTTAGTGTCTCCCCTCATGATCCCCAAGGCCCGTCCACCGCCTCTCCCGATGGAGAGGGAGCGCCCGACCTACCGGAGATGAACTATGATGAGGTCGCCGCTGAGGGCCTCGAGGAGTTACCTTCCCCGGACCCCTTCGTATTCGACGAGAACGAGTCCAAAGAATCCTCAGAGGAGTCCCCTCCGTTGTGGATCCCCCGCCGGAAGGTTATGACGGCCCTCGAACTGGCTGCGGCTATTCCCTGGTCAAAGGCGCAGTTGGAAGGCTTGTGTATCCAAGACCTCACTGGTGCCCTTGTCACCCGGGCGTTGACTCGCCCGCCGTTGTGGATATTCCCGCCGGCTCCCGCTATACCCAAGGCCGAGGACTGGGATGCCAAGCTAGTGGCGATCGAGCCGCTGAACGCAATCTTGTCCCGGAAACCCTGGGCCGTACTGGCGACAAAGATGCCGGACATCGGTCTGCCCCATGTCGGCTGGTTCGCGGACTTTCGGGAAGTCTGCAAGGGGTACCTCTCTCGGCATGGGCAAGCCATCTGGGAGTCAACCCATCACCTCTTCATTTCCATTGCCGCCGGGCGTGAGTCCCCCGAGCTAGCCAAATACCGGGCCGACCGCAAGAACCGTCGAAACCGCGCGACTGAGAGCTGGACTAAGCTCTGCAACTTCGTGGTTGACGGAATCCAGCACGGCCACTGCGACTTAGATATTTTTCTCCACCCTATCATGCTACATCTGGCCAACCGCCGGGTGGAGAAAAGCGGGAACTCGGCCGAAAGCGGGACTTGGTATCCAGGATTGGGTCGGCGTCAGGTTACCACTCTCCAAGCTTCGCTCGATGCGCTCGATCAACAAGATCCGTGGCGCAACCAGTTCCGGCAGGACCCCGATCGTCACCCTGGCCTCCGCGTGCCCCGACTCCGGAACAAGTTCTGCTGAGCTTCGCCAGGGATGACCCATGAGGCTAGCCTTGCATACTCTTATCTTCTCCATTCATTAATGGCTATTAACCTCGATAATACATTTTTCTTTCCATTTTCCACGTAGTAACCACTTGTTCATCTTTCTCATCCGACATCTCCCATCCGGCACCCTAATGACTCGAAGATCATTCCAACGCCCGACCCATCCGGCACCATACTGATTCGAAGATACTCCAACACCCGATCCGTCCGGCACCATACTGATTCGAAGATAGCTCCGAAAAACCGGTCGGCCCATATCTGACCAGACTAGTTTCCATCCGCCGATTGCTCGGCTGAATGGTGTCAGTTGATCCGGCCGTGCCTGCTGCCCTGGAGCCGGACGGACTAATTCTCTGCCTCACCTTCTTCGTGGGTCTGCATGACCCCGAAGCGGTTTCGGCTCGCCCGCCGGCGATCGAACTCTCTCATTAAAGCTCCACAATTTAAATCCAGTTCGTCCACCCACGACCGCTCCTCGCAATTTTTCCACTGCACGAGAAACTCTCTGTGGATCCGCCCGAACCGGGTTTTCCGTCCATTTCGAACGTCCAAAATTCCCTCTACTTCGTACTCATCCGGGTCTAACGGCTTGTCCCAGCTATCCTCCGGCAGTAAAGCTTCATCGAAATCCAGCCGGTCGCTTTCCACCGTAAGGCGTGTATTCGGGCGGTCCGGGAAATGCTTAACCAACTTCAACTTGGAAACATGCACTATCGGGAAAACGCTATATTCCGTGCCGGCCGTGACCAGCTTAACTGCATGATCCCCGACCAGTTCTGCTACTCGGAAGGGGCCATGCCACATATGCGCCAACTTCCGTGCATAGCCCTCCTTGACCCGATCCAGATACAGCCACACCCGGGAGCCGGGCTCGATGCCGTGTTCCCTGGCGCGGTCGTTGTTTTGATCGGCGCGGTCCTTGATTGCTTGTCGGAGGCGTTCGTTTACCTGTTCCCTCGCCAGTGAATAGTGGCGTTGCACTCCCATCCTCCAGCGGCGGGCGTCTCTGTCCCGGCTTCTGGTGCACCCTATTGGTATGGCGGCTTCCAAAGTGGATCGGGGATCCCATCCGTAAGCCAAATAAAAAGGGGTGTCGCCCCTTACCCGATCGTACGACGAATTGAGAGCGAAAACCAGTCTCTCGGCATATTCGTCCCAGTCGCACTGATCCGCCTCCACCACATACATCTTGAGGGCTCTGGTTAGAGTCTGAACCATCCTTTCGGCCTTTCCATTCGCCTGCGGGCGGTAAGCCATAGTGGCGCTCTGCTTCTGTCCTAAGATCTTGTTGAAAGCTCGGAATACGTCTGCCATAAATCCGGGCTCCCTATCGTGCCGGATGACCTCGCTCGCCCCGAAACGCCTAAACACACATTCCTCGTAGCTTTGCGCAACCTGTTGGGCGGTACGGGTGGAGCTGGCCTTTGCTATGACCAGCCCGGTAAACAAATCCGTCCAGATCAGCAGCTCTGTGTACCCATTTCGAGATTTGGGTAAGGACGGGATATGATCCATCGCAATGACTTGAAAAGGATAGGTGGCCTGTATATTCCCAGGCGATCGCCCTCTAATGGTCGGCCGGCCCTTCCCTGTTTCACAATCCGGACAACTTCCCACATAGGCCTGAACGCTACGGTAAAGCCCCCGCCAGTGGAAATGTGCCTTAATCTTGTGATATGTCCGGACGATGCCCTGATGTCCTCCTTCCAAGCTCACATGATAATGATGAAGGATATCCGGCTGCAGGGTAGTGGGTACGACTAGCCGAGCGGATATACGTCTCCGTTAAGGTATGCCTTGAGATCTACTATCCACTCTTACTCATCCTGCGCTTGGAGAATCCGCTCTGCTCGCAACTGTTGAACTATCCCTTCGTTGCTTCTGGGGATAGTGAGCCAGCGGCTAAAGAACGGCGCTTCTGCGATCGGGTGACGGCGCTCACCTGGATTACCTCCTCCGTGTTGGCCGGATGGATAATCTCGGGCAGCCGATTGATCTCCGTCAAATCTGATAACAGAGCTGGATCGGAAACCGTTACCCCCACGTTGTCACGCATGGCCAGCGTAGCCAAGTGATCTGCGCTCTTATTCCAGTCCCGTTTGACATGTATCAGCTCGTGTTCCGGCCATCTCCGCAAGGCGGACATAACCCGATCATTCAACAATCTCAGCCGGGGTGCCTTGCAATCTATCTCTCCTGTGATTTGCCGGATCACCAGGTTGGAATCACCACATATGATGATCCGCCCCTGTGTCCGGCCAGCCAACAGATCTAGGCAAAGTAACAGCCCTCTGTACTCCGCTTCGTTCACCGTTATGCCAGGCGTGAAATCCGAGGCGGCCGCGACCACTTTCCATTCGGGCAACTTCCACACAATGGCACTATAGGCCCCGACCCCCTTCTTTACACTCGCCGACCCGTCAAAACTCAAAACCATTAGTTCCTCCGTGGGTCCCACTGTTGGCGGCGGTAATACGATAGTTTGTCGAGGCTGCTTCCGAGGCGCGATCGCTATCAGTGCTTCCTCCACTTCTGCCCTTGGGGTAATGCTGGCAGCCAGTGTGCCCAGTATTTCCTCTTCCCCTTTAGTACACTTAATCACTTCGAGGGACCACTGAGACAGCAGAGCCGCCCATCTCCCCAGCCGGCCGTCAATTCCATTCGCCGTCAGGAGCCATGATAGGGTCGACCGTCTAGATAGTACTTTGATAGGCCGAGACACCAACATAGTATAACACACATCCAATATCCGCAATAGAGCCAAAACTTCTTTATCCACCAATCCGTAATTGACTTCATTAGCCTTCAGGGTCCGGCTGGTGAATGTCACGGGACAGTACACTCCGTCATGATCTTGCACGAGAGCGGCCGAGATGGCCCACTTGTTAGCGTAGATGATGACCACCGAAGTCTTATTAACATCGAAATGTTTCAGGACTGGTGTGGTCGCCATCTTCGCTTTTAGCATACCAAAGGCCACCATCGCTCGGGTCATGTGGTCGTCGCTTGTCTGGGCGGAAAAGGGCGCCTTCTCATTGGCTGAAATAACCGAAAAGGGCGCCTTCTCATTGGCCGAAATAACTGAAAAGGGCGCCTTCTCATTGGCTGATATTACTGAAAAGGGCGCCTTCTCATTGGCTGATATTGCCGGCCCGGCTTGCGTCTCCGCTTGCCTATCTTGCTCTCTCAGCTTATGGTAATCCACCTCCCGCAACTCATACAAGACCGCCGCATAGACTGCAAAATCCTCGATGAACCGACTGTAATAATTCAGGCTGCCCAAAAGGATTGCATAGCCTTTAGGGATCGCGGGAAAGGCAGATTACTCAAGGACTCCAAATCCTTCGGATTAGCCTCCAATCCGGAAATCGAAACTTGATGACCCAAATAGGTCACCTTAGTCTTTCCCCAGAAACTCTTAACCACACTAATCGAAAGATTCCACTTTTCACACGTAATCATCAACTTCTCCACTTTGTCACACAGTAAATCCCAGGTAGTTGCCGTAACGAGAATGTCATCAATGTAAGACCGCCGCCCCAAACTGAAGGTTTTGGGTCGGGGTCCGGGTCACCTTCGGTGAACACATCTCCGACCAGAGCCGGATCCTGATCTGCCTTGATCTTGAAGTGTCCATACAGCGCGTTATCTATCAGCCGTTGATAAATCTGCGGGGCATTCTTCAGACCGAACGGCATCCGGTTCCACTCGAACAACCCGAAGGGCGTCACGAACGCAGAGATCTCCCGTGCACAATCGGTCATAGAGACCACCCAGAATCCACTGGCCATGTCCAATGAGCAATACCACAAAACTTTATCCAAGTCCTCCAGCAGGTCGTTTATCAGCGGCATCGGGTAAATCATCAGCTTAGTCAGCCGGTTCACCAGCCGGTAGTCAATGCACAACCTTATATCCACCCCATTCTTCTTGATAATAATTACAATGGGCGAGGCCCATGGCGAGGTCGATGGCTGAATTATCTTGGTGGCCAGCAAACCCTTGATAAGCTCTGACAGCTTTTCCCGATACTGGGGGGCGACTCTTCGGCATCTTTGTGCGACCGGCTTGGCGCCTCCCACATCAATGTCACATATCGCCCCATGGGCGGCCGGAGGAAGTGCGTTCCCTGGTCCGATCAGCAGATGTCGTCTTTTCCATATAATATCCTTCAATCTGCCGATCTCTTCCGGGGTGTTCACATCCGGGTCTCCTACTTGTAGATCGTCGATAGTGACCGCTGGGGGGGCAGGGGGTCACCTCAGGTAGCACCGCCATCTGATCTTCCATGCCTTCAACATATAGCTCGCCCTCTTCATGAATGCAGACTTGGTCAGCTTCGGCTGCAGTCGGGATCTTGATCGGCCGGCTGGGTCGATCCGCCTTCGGCTATTTCCGAATTTTGATCACCCGACTGGGTCGATCCGCCTTCGGTTATTTCCGAATTCTGCTCGGCGGCTTGGGTCGATCCGCCTTCGGCTATTTCCGAATTTTGATCACCCGCTGGGTCGATTCCGCCTTCGTCTGTTTATTTCCGAATTTTGATCACCCGGCTGGGCCGATCCGCCTTTGGTTATTTCCGAATTTTCTGCTCGGCCGGCTGGGTCGATCCGCCTTCGGTTATTTCCGAATTCTGCTCGGCCGGCTGGGCCGATCCGCCTTCGGTTATTTCCGAATTCCGCTCGGCCGGCTGGGCCGACTTCACCTCGGTCGTCAAACCATCTGTCATCGGGGTTGACCGCATATGTAACTCTGCTTTGTCCTTTCTCCTGATTCTGTCGTTCGTTCGTCTTCCTCTGAGTGGGCAAAACCAGTTCCGCGATCGGGGCATAG
>MIQA02000783.1:0-76689 GCA_001887855.2 Sclerospora graminicola | reverse complement strand
TCGACCAATTTTGCATGTAGTAATCGATTCCAAAGTCTCCCTGCTTGCTTGAGTCCATACAATGTTTTTTCCAGTTTCAAAACTTGTTCTGAGGAGGTTGGTTGACTTGAAATTCCCTCGTTTAGTTCCATACCTTTCGGAATATGTAGGTATATATCGTGTTCGTCCTCGTAAGCTTTCACGTACGCGTTGGGTATGTCCCCGTGCTTCGCGGGGACTTTCCACTTGCACGCCAAACCTAGAATTAGTTTTACCGTTCCCATTTCAATGACGGCGGCGAAAGTCAATGTGTAGTCGATGCCGAAACGCTGTTCGTTTCCGCATGCCACTAATCTTGCCTTGTAACGTTCGATGTCACCATTTTGGTCGGTCTTAGTCTTGAAAACCCACTTAGTGTGTAGTGGCGTGCAGTCCTTTGGTTTTTCGATGATCTTCCATACTTTGTTGTCTTCGAGGGCCGTTATTTCTTCTTTCATTGCCGCAATCCACTTTATTTTGTTGACACTCTTCATTGCTTGAGCGTAGTTTTTCGGGTCTACTTCGCCGACGAAGTTTACCATTCCTAGGTCTGGAACTGTGTCTTCATCGGTCTTGTTTTCTTCGTCTGTCTTCGATTCCGATGTGGTTTGCTTTACGTAGCTTCTGGTTCCATGCCGTTCTCGTTGCCATGATTTTTTCTTTTGGTTTTTCTTCGGTTTATTCTTGGGTAGCTCTTGGTCTTTGGGTCCTTCTAACTCTTGGTCTTCGCTTAATTCGACTTGGATTTGTTTGTTCTGTTCTTCGTCCAGTGTCTCGATGTTCTTGATGTGCTGGGTGACCACAACTTTCTTGTCTTGTTTCAGATATACCTTGAATCCTTTGGTTTCCTCGCTTTTTTCAACGATAAGGCCGATCTGGGCTCTATGTGCGAGCGAGTTCTTCCCCGGATTTCTGTAAACCGTGCATGGAGATCCAAAAGCTACAATAATTCCGAGCTTCGGCTTTTGTTCGCTTAGAAATTCGATGGGCGACATGTGTCTTGCATTCGCACTTGTGGGACTTCGATTTATAATGTAAGCCGCGTATTGTACGGCATCTCCCCAAAATGCCAGGCTTAAACCACACGAAAATATCATGCACCGAGCCATGTTCATGATGGTTCGATGCATGCGCTCAGCCTTTCCATTACTTGATTGGTTCCCTGCTTCACTTACTTGTCGTGATACTCCAGTACTCTTGCAGAAACCGTCAAGGTTTTTATATTCGGCACCTCCATCGGTGCGTAGGATATGCACCTTGCAATCAAACTGCCTTTCGAAAAACGCCAGGAAATGTTCGAACTTCTTGGCAGCAATGTCTTTACTCTTCGCGAGGAATACACGAACGTAATTTGACTTGAAATCCACGAAATTTATCATGTATCTGTTTCCGAATCTATCTCTCGGAGTTATAGGCCCCTTGAGATCGGAGCAAATCACACCCCCGATACGATCGGTTGGCGCATTATCACCACTGTCTTTCTTGGACCTTGGGTTCTTCGTTTGTTTTCCTTGCGCGCATGTCAAACAGTTGAGTCTTCGGGTATCCGTTAACATAATCCCACTTTTGGGGTCTTTTGCTAACTTTTCCACGGCATCGTAATTTAGGTGACCCAACCGCGCATGGAAGTGCATAAGGGAACCTTTTTGCACGCCGGTGTCGCCCTCAGTTTCCTTGTCGCTTTCTTGTAAGATCGCCATGATCGAGTCCCGATCGGATTTTACTGGGACGTCAACTATAACTTCAACTGCAAGTACCTTGTTCTCCTTTTTTATGTCGAAGATATGACGTTTGCTGTCACGGTGCCTCATCACGCGCCGACCACTGACGTACACCATTTCGCATCCCTTTTCTTCCAAAAGTCCATACGACAAGATGTTCCTCGAAAGGTTTTCCACATAATATACTTCCATGATCTTCAAGGTATGTATGGTTTCGTTTGACGTGACTTGTATTTGGACCCATCCTTTCTTCGATACCTTTAGGGTTTGTCCATCTGCTTGAAAACACGTCCCGTTCACTCCTTCTACGTCCCGTAGATAGGTCTCGTTGTTGACGAGGTGCATGCTTGCACCACTGTCGAGTATCCAGCTGTTGCTATTTGATACCATTGAGTTTTTTGTTATTGCCAGCGTAAAATCGATTTTGTTGCTGGGTTGGGGCGCATTTTTTTGCTTTCTTGATGTCTTTTTGCATTTTGAAGTCGCATGTCCTGGTCTCCCGCAGTTTGCACACTTCTTTTCCTTGGGCTTGTCTTCCACGTAATTGATCGTGTCGTTTCCGAATCTTGTAGATCCTCTGGCATCATTTTCGATAGCTGCCGCAAATTGGCAAAGCTGTTCCGCTTGCCTGAGGAAATCTGTTCTCGTGTGATCAAACTTCGACATTAATATTGTCTTGAGTTCACTTGAAGCGTAGTGCACAATGTTTTCCAGGACGAGAGGTTCACTTCCTCCCACTGCCTCGGATACGGCCACCATATATAGGTAGTGCTCGTTCCAGCTGCGTTTCGGATTTTTTCTGCTTGTGAACAACTTCATTGATTGAGCAGGCGTTATGGTCGTATTGAACGCACTTAGCATCTTGTTCATAATGTGAACGAGCGTTGGTGACTCGTTCCACCATGAATCCACTTGACGTTGATAATACCTTTCAGCGGTACCGCTTAGGTAGTGTCCGAGGAGGTCAACCTTAATGTCCTCGCTCCATAGGTATCCGCATGCGGATTCAGCGATCGATATTTGTCGAATGAATCTTGTTCCCCATTGTTTGAAACCAGCACCGAGCCCCCGGTAGACCTCCTTTCCGTCAAAAACACGAATCGAAAGTTTGCAATCTTTTGCTGTAGGTGTCCGGTACATCTGTTGGGGTGGTTGTCGGAAAGCTGCTTGAGGCGGTATCGGAACGCCTTGATGCATTGGTGCACCTTGTGGCACTTGACCTCCATGGTTTCCATACACCGGTTGTGCTGGGAACCGAAAATCTGCCGGTGGTGGAGTAGGCCCAACATTCTTTGCATCTGGTTCTTTCCAGTGCTCGGTTGGGTATGGTTTCTTTTCTGGCGTACTGTCAAAGGATGCCATTCGCATCCGAGTACCAAGCCTCATTGAGTTGTTGAAACCATATTCATCCACGTTGATCCTCGAGTTCTCCAATTTTTCCATCCGTTCGGCTAGTCCTCGAACCAGCTTCAGTATTTCCGCTCCTTCGGCACCCATACCTGTGTCCTTTTTCTCCTCACGACTGTCACTGTCGACGACATTGTGACCTTTTGGGCTCATAACCTGTTCAAAAGTATCCTTTTCCATGTTGCAGTAGGAACTTAAGCTTAAGTCAAGTCGTAGTCGATAATGTTGAATATACTTGCACTTGTTTGTTGAAACTTATACCTTACTTTGTCAAGGTATAACAGTCGACGTAGATGCCAAGTTAGACGTTGTCGCGCAGATTGAACTCAGGGACTTAGTTAATAAAAAGTGTATTAAGAAGTGATTAAGTATCTACCTAATCAATATGCATGCGAAGTGTCGAGACTTCACGAGACAATGTGCAAGCAGTTTTAAAACCTACACTAAAGTTACCTCGAAATAAAGTCGGTTATGGTCCGAATACTTTTCACCCAACTTTACTTAAATATAGCAAAGTACCGTAAATCTCTCAAAAAGTGCTCCAAAGTAGTACCGTAATAGTAACCATTATGTAACTAACATAATAATTAGCAATACCGATATACCGTAAAACTTCACTTTTTAACAACTTTAGTGGTAACACGTCGAGATTGGCTACGAGAACAAAAACCAAACTTTGACCAGACGTCAGCATATATATAACTAGGCATCAGCATACCCTTTTCCTTATCAATGCGAAACTTTGATTGCTTTAAAGCGAAATATCTTACATCAGAAATAAATTACATGTACTATAATACATAAAACCACAGCACAAATGTACTGTTTAAACTTTTTTAAACACATAATTCTATATTTGTAAAATGCGGGGGTATTTTGCCTTATTGTGATTAACAGTGTAAGTACGAGACTCTATCTATGATAAAGTCCAATAAGTATTGTGAGATTCATCCAATTTGGCTAAAAGAATAGTAAATCTGCCAGATTAAGAGGCTTATTTACATTTGCGAACCTTATTTAATAAATAAATACGTCATCTAACCCTCGATAATGTCCGTAACCCTTGATTTATTTAGCTTATAAAGTTGGCGTACAAATCACAGAAAGGCAGATTTCCACAACGAGCACACCGAATGCCGGTTTTGTGACTGGCATTCTGCGGCAAAACGTTTCCAAAACGGCAAGAAGCAGAATAACGAATGCTTTTTGCTTTGGGCGCCCCTTTATATTATTACCCATAGGCTCACCCAATAAATACCCGTTGTAAAAACCAACCTGCCGGAATCTTTCGAAGCAACTAGCAGTTCGGATATTGGACTGCCAAATAACGTGATCTCAAGCGAGCCGATCAACGGCACAACTGTATGGCACCAAAAGAACATCCAGGTATTGCTAATGTACTAAGGATGTTGTTTTTAGTTGACAGCCCTGTTTTATTGTTAGCGGCTCAATTCATCGGTATGGAACCGCGCCACTTATCGCTTTTCGAACTTGAGACGGATTAAAGTACACCACGCAAGAGTCTTAATGGCATTAAGGCTATTTTTGCTGTGCCAGCACGTACTGCAGCGTGCTTGACCTATCAGCAATGCATCGGACCACAGACTACTGATTGATAATCCGATAGAAGCAGATATTGACGATGATTTGAAAAATGCCACGATGCTGCTGATTGAAAGAGTGCCGCTGCCTGCTGAGTATTACGATCGGTCGTCGGAGCCGTGGGGATTTACAGCTTTTAAAATCGGCACGAATGTTTTGACTGCATCAAGTGCCTGTGCGCATTCGATTCTAGGTTTGCAAAACAAACTGCTGCTTAGAATTCTGGGCCCACCTTTGCTTGTTATGGCGATACCCTATTATGCAATTCGCAACGCAAAAGCTGCACGGTACACAACGCGTACACTAATTGACCACCCCAACGTGGACGTGATTCGAATGGGCTGGCAGATATTCGGCGAGTCGAAGCTAGTTCGGCTGATTACAAACCTTCAGTGTCCTAAGATTTCCGTATTTGAGGAGCAATATTTGGCAGCAGATGGATCAGCCCTTAACAAAGTACGCAAGGATTCATCTGATATCGGCATTTACTTTTTCTGTGCTCGGTCGATAGATTCCGTGAAAGCCGGAACGTGGACAAATTCCTGTACTCCGTTGACGACGGGCATGATTGCTTGTGGTTTGCCTGCGTCACGTCCTGTACTTCTCTACATCCACGGTGGAGGGTTTTTTGGACGGTTTATAGCAAAGGATTTCTACAACTTAACGAATTGGGCTTGCGTTTTAGGGGCGGTCATCGTCTATGTTGGTAAGTTTTTCTCTCTATTGCGTCCCAGATTTGCTGCCACTAAGCTCGTTGATGATCGTTAATTTGAAGATTACGGTCTTGCGCCCGAAGTTCAGTACCCCCAGTCGCTAAATCAGTGCTACACTGTTTATAAATGGGTGCTTAGTGGTGGTTTGGGCTTTCGACCCAGTAAGATAGCACTCTTTGGTGAAAGTGCTGGTGTGTATTTAATTGATATCTCTAGTTGTTTATTGATCGCATTTTAACAATTTGTGATTTTCCTTGCAGGTGCAAATATTGGAGCTGCTCTTTGCATCCGTTGCATTCAAGACAGCGTCGATTTGCCGAGTGGAAACGTGTTCATGTTCCCAGCTCTAAATTTACATATGTCCCCGTCGCCTTCGCGTTTCATCCACCAAAATGATCCAGTGCTGCCGCGCGGCATTCTTGAGCTAGCACTCACATCGTACTACCCTTCGCACGGTCACTCGAACCAGTATAAGCTCAATATTCACGACCCGTGCGTGTCACCCGGTTTGGCCGAAGATTCCTTGTTGAAAAAATTTCCTCCGACGTCACTCGTGGTTGGCGATTTAGATCCCCTACTGGATGATAGCGTCGATTTTTACACACGTCTTACGTTTTTGAAGGTACCGTCGAGTCTAAAAATTTACTCGGGACTCTCGCACGGTTTTCTCATTTACGGGGATCTGGTTCCGGAAGCACAAAAGGCGATCGATGAGACCTGTGAGCGTGTACAGGAGTATACTCGATTGCGATAGGGGATTTAGACCTTGCTCGGGGAGTTCTATGTTTCTGTGTTTTTGTAGTGATCATTTTGCGTTTATCGATCACCTAAATAATGCTACCTTTTCGAGGACACAACATTGGTTGACGAGAAGTCTAACTAAGCCCAACAATATATGAAGATGTCTAGAATTCGGACAACATCTTTACTGTACAGTTCATCATGTGATATGGCTTAGGTACGTTCAAAAGCTGTGCACCTAAAGTGACTTGAGCTTTTCGTCAGAAACGAAATATTAATGAAGCATGACGTTCCTCTAACCAATAAGATTTTTCACAATGTGTCTTATCTACGAAAAAATCTGCTAAGGCTGGAACAGTTTGCTCACACCTAAATCTTTTTCTTAGAAGGAAAATTATTACAGGTCATTTTCCCTCATCGGATAGAGCAACTTGGTTAATTTGCAAATTCTGGTGTCAAATTCTGAAGTGTTGATCCAGTGTGAAATTACTGCTTAGGAATAAAGCAACACAGCAACGATGACCGCGGCAAACGCCGCCAAGAAAGATCACGAAGACGTTCTTGCGCGACTGGTGCGGGACTTGGAGTCAACGAAGACTCTGTGCCGTGTTAAGGACTACCCTGGTGTGTCCCTCGAGCAATTGAATAAGCACGTAAAGAAGCTCGGCTCGCTTTTCCATCCAGATCTTGGTGAGCAACGTGTATTTTTCGTTGACGAAGGCCGATTTGTACCCTTTTGGAAGGTGGTGTCAGAACGCAGCGTGATTGGACCAGCAAATATGAAGGAGCTTTTTTGGAATGGGCTGAGTGTAGTGGCCATGGTATGATGGAGGAATGAACGGTACAAACGTAAGAAAAGGGTCGTCGACACGAAAGCAGTCCTTCACAGCAAAATCAAGATCACGAGACAGAGGCACAAAGCAGTGTGGGGTGTCACGGAAGAATTTAAAATTTTTTGACCCAATGGTGGCGTCTCAAGTTACAACAATAACGCAGTGCTACCACTGCATGCTGTTAAATTTAATATGGACCACCGTCCGTCGCTCCCTCCAACGCCGAGTGGTGGCATGTTTACGCTGCTTACCACGCGGCAGACACTGATCAAGTGCGATTTAATCACATTTTAGCGGCGGTCATGAGTGACAAGTCCAATGAAGTTGGCAGTCTCCTCATGAACTTTATCCAAGAGAAACCTGGAACTCAGGCGCAAACGTATCCCAACTTGTCTGAGTACGCACCTATTGATATTCCGTTCAACGTGGAGAGATACGCATGACGTCGAGCCATGTCCATCGGCAAGCGCCGGGATCCAATGTCTTCTCCTGTACCGTGAGCAAAGGGTAGCAACTCTATGGGAGCGTACCGGTACAGTAGATTCGGTAATAACTTAGTTAGTCAACATGCGTAACCATCGGCGTACCCTGATTTCGCATTCCCGTAACCCTCAATAAGGTCATTTTCATACCCTCGTAAACAGCAGATTTGGGACTGGCAAAGAACTTAAATTCGACAATAACATTTACGACTGAAATGCGTCGCAAGCTCTTGGCCTCTAAGGTCTTCAGTATCAGATCTTTATCATACTCCACTTATAATGCAAAATCAGCTGCTCGCACTCTCAAGCTATTGGAACGCCGCAAGGTCACGACGCTGGACGTGGGCATCTTTAAGCGCATGAGAAAGCCTATCACCATGGTTACAGCCTACGACTATCCGTCTGCAGTGCACGTGGATTTGGCAGGATTTGACATTTTGCTAGTTGGTGATTCATTGGGAATGGTGGAATTGGTATGAATTTGAGTCAAAAGGAGAAAAGTGACCGAATTTTAACGGGATTGTCATCTCGGGGCAGGGCATGGACACGACTATTCCAGTGACGCTGGAGGACATGATTCGACACACACAAGCCGTAAAACGGTACGTTAGTGCGGTGTAAACTTGAGAGAACAATCTCTTCGCATGCTCAAGATGTGGATTTGGTTTGCCTGTTGCGTGTAATGATAGTGGAGCCAACCGTCCACTCGTGATTACAGACATGCCGTTCGGCACGTGTGAAGGAGCGCCATTTGATGCGTTGAAAAATGCTCAACGTTTGATGAAGGTATCTAAAGCGTGTCTTGTGACCTAATAGCTTTTCAATGCAGTGAACGGCGATGGTATCTAACTAGCAATATATTAACAGGAAGGAGGTGCCGACTGTGTGAAGATCGAAGGAGGCAAACAACGCGCTGAAACGAGTAAGAATGATTATTTTGTTTGTGCACCGATTTTGCATAGTAATCAAATGCTGGATGATATAGTCAAGACCATCGTTGATGGAGGTATTGCTGTAATGGGGCACATTGGTCTTCGTCCACAACACATAAGCGTAATGGGAGGGTTTCGCGCTCAAGGCCGAACAGGTATTACGTGTGCAGTATACTGAGCATACGCTGGCCTTCAAGATTTTAACCTACCCTGTGCTCATGCAGCTTCGCAAGCACGAATGATCATCAATGACGCCTTAGAAGTGGAAAAGGCTGGGGCGTTTGCCGTAGTTCTTGAGTGTGTCCCGTCGGCCGTTGCCAAGGCGGTCACAAAGCTGTTACAAATCCCAACAATTGGCATTGGCGCTGGCCCCGAGACAGATGGTCAAGTACTGGTTTTCCATGATCTATTGGGTATGTTGCAGCATCCACACCACGCGCAGTTTGTACCGAGGTTCTGTAAGCGATATGCTGACGTTGGTGAACAAATTCGCATTGGCCTTGAAAATTATCGCGATGATGTGGAGAGCGGACGTTTCCCGAGCGAAGCGTACTCCCCGTATAAGGTACCTGGTTGTCAATAGTTCGATAATCCGATGCTTAGCTTAATTCGTTGGTGTGGTGATGAACCGCAGATGTCAGAAGAAGAAACCCAGAAACTGCATGATTTGATAGCCAACGAATACAACAAGAAAGAAAACAGCAAAAAAAATGATTTGATTCATTCAGAGGTCACGAAAGTCTACTGAAGAAAGTAAAGAAGCCGTAAGCAGTTTATTCATGCGCTAAAAAGATAAAAAGAATTGATGTAAGTTGTCGCCTACACTAGCCTTTTCAATGTGAGCATGGACATTGAGCACAGAGCGATCTAGCGAGTAGCTGCCATTTCAACAAATGTATTCGACAGTAGAATGCAGTGTTCGCACTCTGTAGCGTGCTCCCAGCGACGGATTAGTGTCTACTGGTAGTGTATGCTATACCTGTAGTCACTCGTTCAGTTCAGAGAGTATATTACTGTATACACAATCGAATAAAAATGCAATGATCTTACGACAAGAAAATATCTATCGTCAAATATAAAGCGACGTTTAGACCGACTACTCTCAGAGGTCACACACTCACATCGGAAACAATATGGTAGATATCCGCTACGACGACTTGGATGATGAGCCGCCGATGCTGGAAGAAACCGCGGCTCCAACTGTATTCAACATACTACGTGGAGCTGAGCAAGCTCAAGATTCAAGTATAATGGATGAGATCATGGCAGTGGCGCAACGTGCCAAGAAAGCTAAGCGGAGGCAAGACAAGGACCTCAACTGCGCACCTTTTGGTCAGGGGCTAAAGAAAGGGTTCTTTAACTCAACGAATTCATCACAGCGAAAAAAGGCAACTCCCGCACAGCATACGACGTCAGTGGAACCTAGTCGACAGCAATTGGTACACTTACCTGCCCTCAGTATAAATTCGGTCTGTGCGTCTTAACATGACCCTTCTACAGGCGGATGAGCGTTTGTTGATTGTAAAGGCGCAGAAAAAGGATAAAGTGACGGTAGATTCGTCGTTTGTCTTTCCTGAAGTGCAGAACGCCATGAAAAGCATGAAGCAGATCGACCCCAAAGGTCCTATCGAACTTATTCAATTGAATTATAATCTAGCGTCAGTAAACTGATTGTGCGTCGTTGTGCCGGCGCATAGAGTGGATGAATGAACGATTCTTTCAGAAACTCGCGCAGAACCCGAATCTTGCTCAAGGTATAGTTATGACCTTTATCTGCTTGTAGTAGACTATTTTTAGCGTTTCTTTTGTTTTTGCAATAGCATTGCAGAACCCGTCGATCTCAAAAGCAATTGCTGAGATGCAGCATGATCCTCATGCCGCTGTACTTAAGTACCAGAACGACCGAGCCGTGTCCATCATACTGCGGGATTTTATGGAATTCCTCGGAAATCATTTCGAAGAAGTATGTAGTAATCCACCTAAGTATCTATCTGACTGCTGCGTCAGCCAACTGATATGTGTATCCTGCGTGATGTAGATGGGTTCTTTGGTAGAGCCTGCCACGTTTGAAAAGAAAACTGATCCTCAACAGCACCAGCGCTCTCAACCATCGCCCGACTACCATTTAAATAGCGGGCAGACGGCTTCAGGTACTCCAAAGCCACTAGCGATTGTTGACCTGGATGAGACTCGACGCCGGGCTATTGCCAAAATGGAGCGCACACCCGAAGAAGAACAGCAAGTCCAACGCATTCTGAAGAATCCCGAGCTGCTTGCAGCCCTTTCCGACGGAAATCTCATACAGCGGTTGCACTCGTGTCAGCGATCTCCGCAACATTTGCAACAGCTTGCGCGGGATCCAGTGTTGGGGCCAAAGCTGCGCTTGCTGCTTCAGCATAATATGGTGCACTTTGCTGAATCTTCACAATAGTCGTTCTCGTACATGGAGAATGCAGAAATAATGGATTGTCATTGGTCAGATCCATCATGCATATCGCAAATTTAGAACTGCAATTTTACAGTGTAAGCCGCGTAAACAGTACACCGGAGGTTTAAAAAGAAAATACTAAAAATAGCTCGTTCTACTCAGGAATAACATCCAATTACGAGCATTCTTCTTCAGTCTTTTTGGCGAATCACACGCTAACCTACTGCATTTCTCCAGATGACAGATCGAGAAGGATGAGGTAGGATAGGCCCCTAATCGTTTTCGATAGGGTTTAGGACTACCGCAAAAGTCTTATAGATTTGACAGGCCTCTCTAAATCAAATTAGACGGGTGTCAAATCTTTCCGACTCTTGAGATCGTCGCTGATTGGTCAATAAATATATATCGAGATTCTCAAATCTAGGTACAATCAACGCACAAAACACGGTGAATTTAATTAGGTAACATGAACGCTTAGCTGTCACTGGTTCCCAGACGCTCCATCGATGGTCTACGTATCTATCAAGGCTTTGCTACCGCTCGACCTGAAGCTATCTAAAATTAAACCAGAACTACTGTAGAGTTCGCAAAAGGTGAAAGCAAAAAGCTGGAGGCTCAAATTGAACCGTGAACGGCGCCAAGTCAAGTTTCCGTCGATGATATTAAGATCCAAACACTGACGCAGAAGGTTGGTTTTGCTCTCTTGTGAGCTCGGCGAGTAATTCTCATATCTTTCACCATGTTCATGTCATTTGTAGGTGGCTTTGTTGACAAAAAAAATAAATTACAGCAATCGTACAACTCGCTGAAACAAGATAAAATGTATGCAACATACACTAGTATTCGATGGCTCATAGGCTGACCACTGTTGTCGTCGTTATTTTTGTGGCAGGCAAAATGCGAGTGAACAGCTGTCTGACGCCTTAAAGCGTTTATCAGAACTGGAGGATAATCTTGGACAAGAATGGCAAGAGGTCACTTCGCCCGATACCGGAGATGCCAGACAAGTGCTGGTACGTTATTTTAAGCATTGACGGATTTTATTCACCCGGTACTTATGCACTCACGATATTTTTTTGATAGTTAAATGAATAAAAAACACTCAAACTCCCTAAAAAAACAGCAGCGAAACTTACGATGCACCCGAAGAACTTGCTGTGGCCTACCGTATTATACTTTTCACCCCGCATGGCACGTCCCAGATATTCACCAAGCCCTGCCAACGAGACGTGATAGCCCGCAGGCGACCATCGCAGTACGACATACTGACTCATTGAGCTAACTTCCCATACTAACGACATTTTCTTGCTGTCATAGCGCTGACGGAGATCGTGCAGCAACAAACTGTGCTGGGATTGCTCGACACAACTAACCAGAAGTATTTACGTGGGTGCTCAAAGACGAGTTGATCTTGCAAATGTTCGGCTTACGACGCCCCATCACTGATTCAGTACAACCCTTATTTAAGTCGTATCGAATGAATAGTCCGTCAAAACCACCTGTATACAGACAATCACGCTTCGAATGGACACAGCGACTTGACTTCGCTGCGGTGATCGCGATGCAGCACACGCAACTTCAAGTCCAACCCACCATCTTCCCATAGCACAACAGCGTGATCCGAATTTCCCGTGCTGATCAGCTGATGGCTTGTTGTCTCAGATCCAAATCCACTTGGTAGCCAGTCGATCGCAGAAAGACCTCTTAAATGTAAGTGGTACGTTTCTTTGCTACACAGTCCTGGGGAAGTGATTGGGAGTCCGGCTATCTTCAAGCCTGAGCTGAAGAAGCTGCACAATGCAGAGCTCTCCCATTTCGTCCAGAGCATCATGACCATGAGATTTCCGTCCGGACTCCAAGAGATAGCCTCAGCACACCGTCTATTATGCCGAAAAGATGATGGCGCTAAAGTCACCACCCTAGCAATATCTTGGTCGTGATGTTGGTAACTCCACAGAATAAGACCTCCATCATCGGGGCTGTAGCAAAATTATGGGGCTGAATCGGATTAAACGCCAAGTGCCGGCCTTTGCAATCCCTACCGTCTGGAATAGCTCGGAAGCGACGATTTGCCAGTAGTTTGGTGTAGAGGATCGACCCCAGAAATGGTCAGGCACTGATTCTTAAACTGGCACCACCGTTCGCTGCACTGTCACAACTTCCTTTTTCACTTTAACGGGATCAACAATGACTACGTCATCATCACTACCTGATTGAATCGTTACAATTGAAAGACTTCAGAATCAAAATGACGTATCTTTCTAACATTGTAATAAACAGAAAAATATTAGTCCCACCGTTGACGTAACTAGCTTCACGCCGACCCTTTCACGAGTACTTCGAAGTACTGTATAGCCGGCTAAGCTACTCACCCCCAGAGACGAGGAAGCTACTTATGTACCGGAACTTCGGTTATACTTTGAGTTTCAAAACAAGGTTTGTTAATTTCTATAATCAAAAAAAGGTTAGCTGAAAATGTTTCTGTGATTTTGATTGGCTAACCGTTAGCACAGGAAAAACTGCAGGTGTCAAGTCTTTCAGGTTGTCAAATCTATCAGACTTTGGCGGTACCATGAATGCAAGCAATGAAACCCGGACGCCTTTGGATGACCCGGGTCCGAGTACGGACCCGGACAACCCGGGGAACACTAAGGTAACTCACGGGCACACGATGGAAGCGCGAGCGGAGAGAGATGTGGACGAAATAGTCCCGGGATCATCGGAGTCCTCCGGGGCCGAGGAGGCGGGACCTGAAGCACTCACGACTTCTGAGATAGACGAGGTCAACAGGGAACCGGAATCAGAACCGGTATTACCGGCGGAAACGGTGAAGGTCAAGTCACTACAACAATCAGGGATATTGGTACAACCGGTAATCTCACCTGATGTAAGTAACACAACTCAGGTAGAAAATCAACAGGACCAGAAAAGAAATCCAGCAACGCAAGTGAGTCACTGATTAGGATGGTGGGACAGGCTGAGTCTCAAGATCCTAAAAATTTAGCCCAGGCCCTTTACACTGCTCTCACTCAAGCTTCAACCACCAGGCCACGAACGCAGGCCTGGTTGGATATCACTCAGGAATTATTCACAGCAATTTATGTGAAGGCGAAAGGCTTAGTTTCACGGCTTTCGGATATAGCGAAACGCCTACCTACCCTTAAGGCATCGGAGACAGAACGAATGTTGGATTTCTATGAACTTCTGGTAGTAGACGACAAGAGAGACTGGACCGAATGGCGCAAACGAGTAGTCGAATTGGCGCTACTGGCTCAACGGTCGCCGCAGTCTCTCGAAAGCATACTCTGGAGGGCGATAGGGCAAGAAAAAGTTAAAAAAGCGGAGGTAATGCCAGCACCACTACAAGGCTGGATTAACAAGGTAGCAGGACCAAGTACCAACAACACGGAGGAAAAACAGCTAAAAAAGACGTTTCTACTCAAAACAGAAGTTTACGCGCCGGAGGAAATTATTCGATTACGTGAAGTCTGTGAGAAGCAGTATGGCAAATTTGCACCACTGACGGTGCGAAAAGGCAGTGACGATGAGTGGAAAATAGTGCAAGGATTGGTAGAAGGAACAATTATTGCCAAGCAACTACCACAATTCCTAAAACGAATCATGAAAATTGACGAACAGGTACGACTGGTGCAGACTATCCGAGCACAAGTGGAAGGATGATTGGTAATGAATTTAAAAGGCGAGAGTCCGATCAAAGAAGCCTTCTTGAGTACCAAGAGCATCCAAGAAAGCATCGCCACAGCAGCAGCCACACGAGGCTCTGGCAGTGGAGAATTATGGCGTATGGTGGCGCAAGTTAAGAACATTAGCTACGATGGAGGAAAGCATGCATTATATTTTCACTTTTACGGGAAATGGCGAAGAAGTTTGTGGGAGTAATGGTACCATTTCATAGGTTTGACCACCCACTATACAACTTACATCATGAGGCAGCCTCTGTGGACGTATCAGCCTGGAAGAATCAGCTGGACAGTAATGGGGAAAAGTTCACTCACGATGGGTTTTACGCTTGTATATTGAAAAATATTACGAGGTCAGTTGACCTAATCAAGTTATCGGGTTTTCTAAAAAAAGTTGCTTGTAGTGGACTTTCGATTGGACGACTTAGACAAAGGTGGACCCTTTTCGGATACGTCAACAGAATGGGAATTAATCGTGGAATCAGATGCTTGCCCAACAGCATTAAAGGATGTCAGACGTATATATTGGGGCCATACTATGATTATCATCGAACACCCCTCCATACGGGGTCGAAAGCAGTGTTTACGGTGCGGTGATATTGGTCACCCTATGAGGAAGTGCGTCAAACCGCTTGCAGAATCGTTAAAGTCGAATTGCATTGAAGTTAAACTGCAAGATTTAAAACAATACGCGTCCCAAGAAGCAACCTTCCGAAGTATGGACGAACTTCGAGCACAGGTCGATGCGGTAGGGAAAGTCAAGAACAGGCTCAAACATCACAAGAAAACGAGGAAGAAAAAGGAGCAACAGTCACCAAGGATGAGGGACCGGCGACAATAGCATGCGTCACACCGACCAAACAGGAGGACATGGGTGTGAACCAGAAGAATGATGAACCCAAGGATGACCCTCATATGCAATCACGAAGTCAACCGACATCGTCGGACCGGGTAACAGTAAAGCGATTTAAAGGACGTGGTGGAATAAGTCAACAAGACGATACGGTGATTGAGAATAGGACGACAAAAACTCAATTTGAGTCAAGTCTTCAAAGACACATAGCTCAGTCAACTCAAGAAGGAAACAAAACACCAGAAAGTCAACCGGAAAAACGAGTGTCAGCAGGAATAGCAGATACAAAAGAACAAGGAAAAAAGAAAAAAAGGACCGACATGCACGACAGCTCGAGAGAGAGCAGAAAGCAATTATCCTTCAGAAGAAAGCGGCCACTTTACTGATGCAAGAAGGAAAGGTGAAAACTTTTCTTCATGAAGCCATCACCCAAGTGGAACAGGAGGAGGGAGCTATTCAACTAGTAAAAATGCCAGAGGATCAAGAGGAAGGGGGAGTTGATTTGACATCAATACCAAACGTCATTCAAGCATTAGGATTAATGGCGACACCAACCCCAGCGACAGGTAACTGTTAGGTCTACGCGGTGTGTCAAGCTTTAGCCTGTTCACAGCAGCTCCGGGATAATGTGGAATTATTGGAATCTATGGCGAAGAAATTAAAGGAAGGTTGTATTATTAGGGCGCTCCTAGACTTCGACTTGAAATTTCCTCCTGGCACGAGGAAACCTACGTTAATGGAATTAGGACGAGCAGATGACAAGATCACGCCAAAGGAATCTCGAAAGCAGTTCCAGGAATACCTGCTGGAGTTTGCGGGTAGCAGCACAAAAATCGACGAAATCATTCCACGGACTAAATGGGGGTGTACAGACACTTTAAAAACCCTAAGTACGCTGCTTCAACGGGAAATATTTGTCTTAAGTCACCCAGCTGGGATGAGAGCTCCTGTGTTATCACATTTAGTACCTGAAACAAGATCAATCAAAGGGAAAACATTTCAAACGAGTGGAGAATACCCGATGACAGTGGGTATATTTTACGAGAAGATGAGAACATACCTCACAGCTGAAATGACGGAATTTCAAGATGGCCAACGACCGTTGATCTTAGTATATAGTGGGCAACACTATTCAGCTCTCCTAAATGGGATACGGTGTCAAGTGACTGAGGATATAACTATGAAGGATAACAGCGAGGATGAGGAGTATGATGATGAGCATCTTAAGGACACCACTGTAGAACATGAGGGAGTGGATGGTAACAGAAGGCCAGTTGGGCAGTCTCAACAAGTTCGTATTTCGAGCCCAGATGAGAATTTTAGTTCAATTTCGCCAGCTTCTTCCCAGGAATTGGTACTTACTTCGGATGGATCAATCACTAGCTACGGTAATCAATCACCCTAGGATCCTGAAGATTGGGACGGCAATTATACCGATCTATTACAACGATTAGCTGGACCTACGATTCACCACGGGCCGAAGTGCGAGATCACTCAGATACTACGGTCGAGGGATCCCCGGATGACGGAACTGTTACACTTTTTATCAGACACTGTAATGAAACTGTCCTTATCGGAACAAGAGCGGTTGATCCAAGCTGATTTGTCAGATCAGGATATTTGCACGAAATTGCAACAGAAATACCAAATCTCAAAGCCGATACTTCAACAGTGGTACGAACGTGTGCGGTGGGATCATACAGCGGAACAAGCACAATTACAGCTGACGGACAGTGCAGCCTCAGATTCTGAATATAAGGAATCAGAGCATATGGAGAGTTCGCAGGATACGATAGCATCGGAAAAGAGTGACACCCCAATGTCCAAACGGATCTGTCGGAGAGACACTAACGGGGAGGAGGTAGAAGCAATGGAGATAGTACCGATTCAACGGGAACTCTGTGATGAAATGATGAAATGTGAATCGGAACCAAATATTATGAATCTGTCAATGGATGATTTCAAGACGGCATGGAACCAATTATTGTTACAATGGGAGGAACACACTGGAATTCCTTTCCCGGTACTAAGCTCAACAAAGACGCTCTGGCTGAAAGCAGCACGACTAGAAGGAAATAGATTGTTGCACTTGCTGAAGGAAGTACCAGGAGCTCACCACATTCTCGACAGTGTACATGGAAGGGTGCTGGTGGAACTCACCAAAACATGGCGGGAACAATGTTGGATTGAAGTCGTAGAAGCTGGCAAAAGAGAAGGGCTAGTGGATATAGCAGAAGAATGGTTTTCGGACTGGGAGAAACGTTTTAATGTAATGAACAGTTCAGCACAAAAACTTGCGATTATGAACAGCTCACAGGAATGGGCACGACTAAGGAAGATTCAATTCGGAGGAAATGCAGTATTACGATTATTAGCTCCAAGACAAATGTCGACGCTAGCGAACATGCTTCTCAGTGCGCATCTCTTCGCAGAACAGATCGCTGCTCTCTCAGGAGAAAATTATCAGCCGACAGACACCATTGTATGTTTGTTACAGAGACACCTCCTCTTAGTGGAAACGAATACGGATTATGCGGCTTATATCAATGGGGTAATACTGGGATCACAGGAGCGTGGAAGAATCTGTTCACGTTCATGTACTCAGCAGGAATAATTGAACTCGTGGGGAACACAGCAGTACCAGCAATTGAAGACACGAAGGTCGGTGTCGATAATAAGGGCACTGCAGTAGGGCAGACATCTGTTTCGACATATTATAACATGCAAAGATTAGACATTTTTACGACACATCGACTTCTGAGAGATTTTGAATATCAGCCGGTATCGGGGCAGGCGTCATCAGAGATGAATAAGTTGACATCAGTGTTTGTCAGTCAAAATGTACGGGGATTCGCTAAAAAAGACATCGACGCCTGGTTTAATGCCAGGCGATGGGATAAATCTAATTATGTGGCACACATCATTTTAATTCAAGAAACACACATTGCTTCTTTGGCGGAAAAGGAAGAGGTGTCACGGAAGTGGGCGGCTCTGTGGGGTCATCATAGCCGAAATAAGACATTATCATACTGGAGTATACACACAGCGAAACAAGGAGGGGTAGCGATATTACTATCCCCGGCGGTGGCAGACCAAGTAATCTCGTGGAAGCAAAATGTGTGGTCAAATCGATTACTCATAGTCAAGTGGAATGATGTGGTAGTGCTAAATGTATACGGTCCCTCCAGTGATTTTAAATGTCGAGAAAATTTTTTTGGAGCTTTTCGGACGATGTTTGAACGAAAACCTTTGAATTGTATCCTGGGAGGGGACTTTAATTGTGTCGATTCACCGGCGTTAGATCGACTGGGTGGAACGCGATTAATGCGACCAGAGAGTAAGGCTTTGGTGAGACTAGTACAGGAGTGGGGATTATGGGATGCTCGACTATTAATGATGCCGGCCATTGATGAAATAACTATCGACCCTTCAGATCATTACCCATACTGGCGAGGGAATCAAGCCATCCGGATTGATCGTTTTTACGTCTCAGATAATTGGAAAAACTGGGTGATCTGGGTGGCAGTAGAATCACCACCGGTATTATCAGATCATAACCAGGTGTTTTATGTTTAAAAGATCCCAGCATATCCCAAACGAATATGACGAATAGGCGCATGCCTTACCCCTTTTCGGGGTCAAGTAATGATCACATATACTCACTTTTACACATCATCAGTTCCAATAGTAGAACTGATGATGACCCAAGTTGGGATATACGAATTGATATTATTTGGCGTGACATAATATTTCACATTCGGAAGAAGGTGGCTAGACGGCGAAGACGACGCTTGCATCATCTTCAACGAATGGTTTGGGACAATGCAAAGTCCAGGCGACATATCGTTTCGGCATTATCTGGAGTACTAGAGAAAGAACGTGCCTGTAGGCGGGGTTTCCGGCTGCATCGATCCCCGTCGGATGTCCGGTGGCTGTTCAAACGAGCTTCAGTATGGGAACAGGATCAAACAGTAACAAAAAATGATGCGATCTCTGGTCCTCCTTTTCCAGCCTCTCTTTTCATACCGGATAAATTTGCAGCCACCTGGCGACCTATTATGGGATGTAGCCATCGTACAATTCCAAGTGATCAATTACGTGATGGACTAGCACAGTTTATGACGATACCTGATACTCGCAAGGTCACAAGTGCACAAAATTTAGCCCTTCTAGCGCGAATACAGGAGGAGGATGTCAAATGGGCAATCAAATGCCTAGAAAGACGGAAGGCAGCTGGTCAGGACGGGTTAGGAAATGATTTTTACAAAGATTTTGGAGATGTCTTACTAGAACCCCTGACGAGCTTGTTCAACTCGATTTTGGAAGGTAGTTTACCACTTCGATCCTTTCTAAAGGCAGTAGTGATCCCATTAAGAAAGAAGGGCGACTCCAATAACGCTCTTGATTACCGCCCAATTTCACTATTGACAACCGGCTACAAATTGTTCGCAAAAATATTGGCTCGTCGGCTACAGGGTTTCTTAGGAAAATTGATTGGTGACACCCAGCAGGGATTTGTTTCAGGTCGTCGCATAGACAAAGCTGTTATAATGATGAAAGCAACTTTCGAAACATATAGAAGGAAACAGAGAGAATCGGCAGCCAAGAGCGCTGGGATTTTATTTCTGGACCTCAGTAAAGCTTATGACACTGTAGATCGGAAAGATTTATTGCAGGCCTTTGGTTTTTCAGAATGATTTGTGGATTTAATGGACAGGATCCATGCGGGAACGACAGCGGAATTTCTGGTAAATAATAAATTTTCGAATCCTCTCCAAGTGAAATCAGGAATCAGACAGGGGTGCCCCTTAGCGCCCCTACTGTTTATCCTAGCAGTGGAACCACTGGCGCTAGCCTTGCTCCAGGAAGACAGGATTTCGGGGATTCAACCCCTACATCACGATAGATCCATTCAACATCGGTTTTCTGCGTTCGTGGACGACTCAACGATTTTTGTCCAACACGCAGAACAAGTACCTATAGCCCTGGAAGTTGTGCGTAGATTTGGGGATCTTTCTGGTTTACAGGTACAGCCGGCCAAAAGCAAGTTTGTATTCCTTAATACAAACTATGTACCAGAAAAGTGGTACAAGATACCAGTTTTACCAGATGGGGAAACAGTGCGGTATCTGGGTTATTTTTTGGGGTGGACTACATTACAAACAGTTAATTGGGCATTAAGAATAAGGAATGTCCAGAGGAGACTAGCAACGGTAACGGACTGTGGAACGGCGTTTATGGAACGGGTCCAATTGTTTAATGTCATTGCAATCCCATCCATTTTATTTACAGCGCGAATGTTTGACCCAACAGCTGAGGTGATGAGGGAGCTGGTAAACATACAGAAAGTTTTTTTATGGAGTAACAGCACTACGAGTGAAGGAAGCAGACACAAGATCTCACCCACATTACTGTTTACTCCACAAGCAGCAGGGGGCGTAGGACTGATATCAATACCCGTAGCTATGAAGATCCAACGCTTAAAGCTGGCCTGTCAGTGGCTCATCGCAGCGAGGGATAGTTATCAGAGGGCATGGCTAGATTTAGCCGGAATAGGAGTGGATATCAATTCAGGCCAGTTACTAACCCCTGCGACATGTTATAAAGTATGTAAAGCAGGAGCAATAGTGGGGTCAGGAGCGATGCCGACAATAGCGAGAGAAGTGAAGGAATGGTTGGGGTCAAAAAAGGACGAGTTGGAGAAGTTAGACGAATATTCGCAAGCAGTGTTACCGCGGGTAATAGCGTTAATGGAACTGAGACTCGGAATGAAAGGGTTGGCTCCAAAACCAAAGGATGAGTTCACGATCCAGGTAGACATCAACGCCTACCAATACCATGATCTGCTTCCCACATCAATGGTCCCATTTTGGGGAACATATGGATGGGAATCAAACCCATGGCTACGGGAAGAGAAAGCACCGATGTTATCGTCTAAGAATATTACCGTATTCCGATGGTATCCATACGTGAGTTGAGAATATTACGACTAACGATGAATACTTATATGTGGCAGGTGCAAGGGATCGATGGGAACTCCCATACTTGTGCCAAAATCGGTAGATGGCTATGCTCAATAATCATTGCGTCGCCTAGGGTAGCGGTTGGTCATTATATAGGAGAAAGGCCGTCGATAACTTTCTGCAGCGGCCCAAGATGTTTGGAGATGTATACGTGGAAAGTCGAAGGACCAGGCACAATGCGAGGACAGGGTAGGAGTAATGCAGCTACTGTGCTGTTATCGCAGAAAGCAGATGGAATAATATGGGAAATAGTATCCAGTGACATGGAGATCACCGATGAGCAGGAAGATATAGTAGGTAAGTATGCAGTTTTCCATCCGCACCCAGATATTCATATCATCGGCTGGGAGATGGAGGAAACCACACCAATTAAAAGGATTTGGTCGAATTTCAGGCGGTCATTTCGGAAACTTTATTATCATGGAGTGGCGCCACAATTAAAACCAATTTTAGCGAAGTGGAAGAAGAATGGAATTTCGAGTGGGTGGTGGAATGATATACAAGATGTCGACCCAGATGACGTTTGGGAACACAATAACTTATTGACGAATTACTACTATGCAACTAAACAACTTCTACGCCCGGAGCCAAACTGATCAGCGATGTGTTTTAGATAAAGGCTGCAAGAGCAGTCGCACAGATACATATCATATTCTGTGGGAATGCCCGCGAGCCCAAGCATTATGGAGACGAGTATTGCAACACTGGCGTGGAATAACGATTACGGATTCACGTTTGGATGGTTTTCGAACTGCAATAGTTACAAGATGCGCCCCACCAGTAGGTATTGGGATCAAGAAGGCGATGATGAGGCAGTATGGATGGTATGATGAAACACACAATGAAGTTTTCCATCGACTATGGAAGGGTATGTGTGGAATGGGGATGGCGTGGCTATTGCAACTGCGAAATCAAACCATTTTTTTAGGGAATAGTGAAAGAAGCGCAGGAACACTTGGAATTTATATGGAATCAGGTTCGAGCTCAAGTTGAAGCCGTAGCTGAATATGAATCTAACGTTCATGCGTTACGAGAAGAGGGAATCCGACTGAAAATCAGTTCACAGTGCATATTTACCCACTTACCAGCACCGGACCCAGATAATCGCAACAACTCCCAGGACCACAGTTATCTATCCAGAACAGTTAACTTATCCGATAAGCCTGAGCCTAGAATGCATTCTAGATTAGACATGTTTATAGTAGCTAATAGTTAAGACTAATTAGACTACATTTTACTACTATCAATTCGAGGGGGTCAGCATAATGTTTCCCTATCTATAAATATTGAAATTGCGCAACACTTACCATTATTTTGAGGATGCAGCATGGAGGCGTTAACGTCCACGAGGTTTAAATCAAAACGCTTGGGAGGGAAATCGTACTTAAGCCAAATGGTGCTTTTATTACTTAAAAGTACAGTAACATACAACCAAAGTGAAGCACGCTCCTCCAAACACCGAGGACAAAATTGCTCTTGTTGGACACACATTTTGGACTCCCATTTTGTCCACAGAGCAATGTCGTCTTCAGTGTCTGGAAGATCGTTCTCACTTTGGTTGCATGTTACTGTACTTTAAAGTAATAAAAGTTGATTTGGACACCATTTGATTTAAGTCCTAATTTGAATTGCGTTTATTCCCACTTTGATTAAAACCTCGTGAACGTTAAAACCTTAAATTGCCACTTTGATCCATGCTGCATTCCAGTTTGACCTCAAAATTGTATTACGAACTGACATTAATAAAAGCCGTTCCATGAGAAGGATCGACCCTTCGACATGTGTGCGACATCGAAGGTAAGTACAATCGTCCGCACCTATGAGCGCACCCATAATTTCTAGACTAAACCACAAGGGGTACCTCAGATCAAAAATGTAATCAAAACGTGCCTCAATCTACAGTACAATCCTCCCAAATTATTTCATCGTGAAAATACAAACCCCCTCAGAACAATTTTTCGGGGAAAACATACGTATGAATACAGACCCCTTCCATCACCTCCACACGTCCTTCTATCCTCTTCATTTGTTCGGATAATACATCCACATTTACGTCTGGTATGCCCAGCTTGACTTCCTCAATAAAACGTAATACCACGTGACAAATACCGAACGTGAAAACCAAGCGAAAAATCAAAGCGTGAACCGACAAATTTATCCACAGCTTCAGTCCAGAGTTTACCCTCTCGACAGGGGACTTTTATTGATTTTTAATGATGTTTCGGAAGCTATGTGGACGTGAACATGGAGGTTTTGCATATGATATGTGTGGATAGTAGCCGCTGTAACGATCTGTAAGCGTCTCACAGCGCCTTTTGCCCCAGCCAACACAAGAATGCAAACCCAACCACCAAAGAGAATGTTTGCTATGCACGCTTGCCTCATCAACGAGCAGAGCAACAGCTTCGCGCTCGCTGCATCTCGAACCCCGACATGACGCAAAAGGAGCGAGCCGAATGGGCAAAGATGACGTTTCATCTACTCAAGCACCGTAACCCCTTTATGATCTTCAATTTTGTAATTCTCACTAAGTGCTACGTTTGTGATGTCAATTGTACTATAACCTCCAAAATGGATGCCAGTATACATATCTGTACGTTCAAAATATTTTAGATTAATGTTTGATGTTGGATTTATTAATTTCAGAGTATTGTCTGTATTATAGGAAGCTGCATAAAAACTACCCAATACTCCAACATTATAATTTGAGTCTATCTACGCATTTAGTTGCACTGTTAAATGCGAGAATGCATTTTTTCTCCTGTAGGACAACCTACAGGAGGAACAAATTGGAAGGTTGCAACAAGAAATCCGTGAAAATACTGCTGCAATAGAAATTCCTTGAAGCCACCTCCTCGTATCCGAAGAGATTATGAAAGAAAGACAAGACGAGTCTGCTGCACGTGCGCATGGGGCTAGTCAGCATGAATCTGGTCTGATTTCAATATGGTGGAGCCGATTTCCTGATTGATAACGGTAGTTCTCGGTAAAATCCGGATTCCCACTGACACGGACGACCAAGTATTGGAGGGGGGTACTCCGTCGAATCATATATTTCCCGATCGGCACTATCACCACGGTCTTCGGACCGATCATCATGAACGACTGGATCTATGTCTTGTTCTTCAATCTCACCTTGTGTACCCATTGGTTCTGGGGGGGGGCTCTAAATGTAAATAACACTTCTGATCAGGTCGGGGGGGGGTACTTATTAGAGACAGGGGTGTCCTCTGAAATTTTCACGAAAGGACGGGTAGGGTAGATCCTAAATCAAAAATACCGTAAAAGTTGCTGTCGGGAAACTTCAACCAATCAGGCCAGCTAATAATCAGTTATCACAAAAGAAACGTACATTCTACAATATGTTAACGATCTTCCACAGTAAATCCACTAAATTATTTCCACAAACCTTTACAATTAAAAATAATGTGTTCCAAACACGTGGGCGTGGGGGTGATAATTTAAACCAGCTAAACAATCCCGTCGGAGGACTTCCGGCGAGCCAAAGTGCGATAATACGCGTCTCGACCAGGAATCATTGAGCTAGAGGATATTTTGTAAGCCCCCTGCTCCCAATGACCGCCGACACGTGGCAGAGCGACTCTTAGTTTCGGAGGTAAATTTAATCCTATTATTAAAAATATAAGATTAAAATCCAATACTAAATGTACCATACACACCACCAACCTACGTGACTTATCCAATACTTCGAACTTAACGATTCGTTCACATGATTGGATGATATTACTTTCAGTCGACCTTCACAATAGCCCGATTTCTTCCGTTATCGCCATAGTCTCACTTGATCAGGTTATCTTGACTGATCCGCTCGTCCGTCTTTCACCCAAACTCGTTGCCTCTCCTGATCATCTAGTTAGAAAACTGATTCGACCAACACATATCCGATCGGCCTTCAAAGTCATAAATATATCCAATTAGACATTTAAATACTTCTTTCGACCATAATATAATCCGATAGGCACTCGTAATCATTCCATAACTTCCATATAGTCAAATCGGTAAATTGGGTCGGTCGTCAATGCCGATCGACAGGTCGGAGCAGTCCATAAAGCTTGGAATACCGGTATTTTGCCACTATAACGTCTAAAAAAGTTGAATATTGGTCACCGATGCTGATCAGCATGCTCCGACCTGCGGCTTATCGTCTGGAGAAAACCCGATCGGTCAACTTGACACATCAAGACTGAAGGGTGCACTTTTGTCAGCCTATCGCCATCAGATGGAGTTAATTCTACTCACATCGCATTGGTTTCAATCAAGTAGCGGTCTGCTACATTTTTTCTCTGTCACAGATCGTTGCTGATCGTTTTTCCCATCGCCCCGCCCTGCCAGGCAACTAACTTCATCATTCCAACTCACCCAAAATATGTATATCTCATTTCCAGCTAATATGTATTGATCAATATTCCAATTTAGTCAGTCAGAAAAAGCAATGTAGTAACCGGTTCTGTTAAGGCCACCTTTTTCCTGTCTCGCGTCGCCATAGCCAAGTATGGCGAGCTTTTCAAGTGCAGATAAATTGAAGCACCAGAGGATGATCGGCAACGCCTTATTATAATTAGTGCATATCGGAGACCTACCAAAGTGCATGATACAGCGAGCCAGATCAGGATCAGAAAACCTCACTTTTGGGAAAACGTTCTTATATTGAAGAGTATATCATCCCGTCTGTCATAACCAAGGTAATGGTATTGACTGGTCAGGTCAGCCCAATGCTGTCCTGAACCATGACATGGATGAGCGGATTACCCCTCCGATAGCCGGTCATCGGGGCCCCACGTGGGTGTTCGATCCTCGGAAGGAATTTCCGGGATCGACTACACCACAGTATCGGATAGCATATCGCTCCAGATTGTGCTGTAGAAACAAGTGATCACCGAGTACAATGATTTTCTCCTCGTTTACTTGCAATGCGATGAGCAAGTCTTTGAAGCGACGTAATCTGGCTGAAACACTGATATCAATTAATCGTTTTCACAAACACCCGCATTGAGATTCAACTCACCTTAAGTTTCGAGCTCGCTTCTTTCTATTCACGCACGTGGTACTTACGTTCTCGTACTTTTCCTTCATGGCTAAATACCCACCAACTTTGTTACGCGGCTCGTTGTTCTCTCTGAAACGGCCGTGAACATTAGTTGTGGACCTTCTAACGCACTCTTTACTCGAGCAAAATTCCTTCCTTTTGACCTTCCAGATGTGAAACGTAGCTCTACAGAACCTTGTATTCACTTGCTAATATGCTGTTATTGTTACCTTGAACTCTCGCCAACTCCACTAGACGCTGTAGACTTACACCGATGTCCATGTCAAATCTCCTCACCTCACGTAAAACTGGCCTTGAAGATGAGCATTGAACAGCAAGTCCTATGCTGGGGTAGAAGTCATATAAGCTCTACGTATCACCCCAGATCGAGATCATTAGAATCGAAATGCTAGCTAACTCTCCCGATGATTCCATATCGATATCACTAATCGAGGGTGTTTTACCAGGTCACCCCGGTCAAAATTCCTGATCAGCTCAATATCGCGGCGGACAAACTTGGCGGCGGTTCAGTTGGGCTTCACATATTTCATTTCGATGTCTTCCAATGTTTGGGTTTGGTCATACGCTGATCGGACTGATGCCGACCCGATCGACCTTGGTCAGATCGATGTTGATGTGATCTGCGCTGTTCTTACAGTAAACGCTGAATCATGAATGCAAACATCGTCTTCATTTCTTCCGGGTCCTTGGGAATGGTTGTGAAGCTTTCCTAGGGTAATTAAACTTCCAAGACCCTTTGATCTGCACCAGAACTGGTCTCAGCCCTGTACCAATCTGCATACCTTTTTTCTCCATATTTCCAATTTAATTCCTAGGGCTGATCGGTACTGTTCTTATTGGAGCCAGCGTTATACGTGTTATTCCGACCTACAAGTCAGCTGGTCTTCCTCAGACAGAAAATATTAGTATTCCGAAGCATTAGAATGTGCGACGTCATCTGTTCGGCGATCGATCCGGCTGTAATCGGCGTCATCTGTTAACAGGCGTTGAAGTGTGACCCCATTAACGCCACTAAATGTTCGTACAGCTTCGTCATAGCCTCCTTAATCGTTTTGTTTTCGAGATTAAACAACTTATGTCGTTGATTATCCCGAACCTATCATACTAAATCCAATAAAACGTGAGATAGTCCACAAAACATACAAATCTCTAGACAGTTTAGTCCCAGGAACTTAAACTTAGAGGCCGATAGTTGAAACCTCGCTACTGCACCACGCGTCACTATGCGCAGCTAACCTATGGATGTGGTAAACAACCACAATCGCATCATTGGTAACGGCATTTGGGAACCTAACCTGGTAAGCTTGTCGCCATAGTGTCAGAAACAAACGCCGTCATCGATGAAAATCTAAAGAATCGATTGTCATTGAAGATCGTAAATGCACAGTCCATATTACGACTTGGGACACACAAGGGCGAAATGATGGAGCTAGAATACTGTCGAAAACGTTTCATCAGTGAAATTTAGAGAGTGGAAAGATTACTTTTATGGAGTGCAGGGTAGAATCGGCATAGTCGTGCGATCAAAGGACGCAATTTGAATAATGTGTGGAGCAAAGCTATAGCAATATTGTCCACATTGCCCCAACTAAGCAGACGAGAATATCCCGCTCTACAATTTCACTTCATTATAAATGATGAAGGGGCTCAGACATGCGAGTTAGCCTTATTGCAAGCTATACGCCCCACAACTGAGGCGATGGTGGCCACCGGTGATCCCTATCAATTGTACGCATATACACCCTTGGATGAAGACACTAGATATTCTACAATTTGACTGATGGACGCCATAAACGAACCTGGTCGACCTGGTCGATATTACACACCTTCGAGCACCATAGAACACAAAGACGAAAAGTGCCGACATTTTATGGAGTTTGTATGCAAACAGAATTTCGAACATTACAGCTTTCTTGCAAACGTTTTACCCATACAAGATTGTGGACCGATCCACTCCAAATGAGGATTATTTAAAAGAAGTGGAGTTGCCCCCACAGCATGTGTAGAATGGGAAGGAAAAAAACCACGACAAACTGAATAATATGTCTTAGGATATGAGCGTGCCGTATGGATTAGCACCCACGACGACTTCGTGTGTGGAAGTGCTGAAGATTTTCTTTCGATGAACTCCATAATGTGATCGACGTGGCCTTAACGTTGGAGTTAATTAGGCGGATTGATGTTGCGTTAAGCTAAGAGGTGGACGAAACGGCAAGATACCAAAAGCAAGTTGATGACATCCAAAAAGAAGTTTACAAGTTGAGAAGCAGTGACATGGACAAACTGTTGATTAATATAACCACTACCGATTCTAGTCAGGGCAAGGAAGCTGGTATTACGACAGCTTCAATAGTTCGTGCTCGGTCACTAGGATTACGCAGGACTATCCTGCCAGATCATTAGTATTACTGAGTCAATCAATACATTACCTGTTCATTCTGGCGTCAAGGCATGCATATGAACAAAGTGGCGTATGGGCTAAATTGATGAAGAGCGCCAACAAGATTGGAATGCCAAGTTATATTATGCATTTGAGAGAGGCGAGCGTGGCGAGTAATACGGAAGTGCTAAGGGGAGGAAGCAGAGGATTAATTGCGTATATATTGGTGGTTTGAAGACGTCAGGAGCGGCATGGTGCTCGCTATTGCCCGCGGTATGCTGTAGCCTCGCAAGGGGCGGCTGTGGTAAACTGGGTGAGATTTCGTTATTGGAAGTTTACAGGGACGACGGCTTATGATTGGACGAAAGCGAGTTTAGGTTAAGTAGCAAGTAAGAAATATATAAGTAGGAATACATAAGTAGAAAGTAGCTTTATGATGTGACTACTTCTATATCTTAAGTTGTTTATAATGTTACGTGAAATTTCCCCCTTTCAAGAACTGATTACTCGACGCTTAGGAACTGAACAACCTACAAGAAAACGCAGACTACCCTAACGTCACCACCGACTACAACTAAGCAAGCGAATAAGGAGTGTGTGCATTAACTGCAAGGTGGATATATCCCTAAGTATTGATATAGTGGCATCATTACGGCATTATTCTTCCTAAGTCTATACACCTCTGAGGAATACCTAGCAACTGCAGAGAGCACTAATAAGGTGGTACAATTGAAGGCTGTAAGTTATGGAGTGATACATTGGGTTATAGAACATTGGTCATATGACACTGCTGATACCACAGTGGAACATGTACTGCCATTGATTGGTAGTCTCATGTATGCTCTGTTATGTAGTAAGAGGTTGAAAAAATATAAATATCTCTGGATCATTACGCACACGGGATGTAAGAGAGTTGTACTCCCACGGCGGACGCGAATATGTAAGAATGGGGGCTGGGATAATTATTGTGGTGGCTAGACAGCATGTGATCCTTACAAACGCCTACGTTGAAGATCTTTGACAGTGTGTGGATAATCTATTTTGGGAGTTCAAGACTAACATTCTTGATCATATCCGGCGATTTATTACTGTTGAAGAACTAGCAGCCATGAGCCCATTGCCTGTAGTAATGCAGAAAATCATACCGCGAGATCCGTCAACTAACGATCGGGATATTGTAGAAATAAATATAATTGGGAGGCAGGATTTACAGATATTGTGCGAGAACTTTCGATGAAATCAGTGCAATGCGGTTACCAAAGGTTTAACAAAAAGAGGAGTAATCCTAGCACGCGCCATCGCTAACGAAAAGTCTGCATTTGATCCAAAATATATCGTCCAAATATACTTCTTGATCTTGTAAGTATTTCCAGTGTCGACAAGTACCGGTATACTTCAACTGTGGGTTGTTAGGGTCTATTATCAGACAACAGAGCTTGTCTCTACTCGGCCAATATGGCTTTCCACAGCACTCGCGTAAAAAAAAAGAGGATTAATCCCGCCACAACAGTGTAGCTGCTACCATCATTAGTCGCATTGCTTCTAACGTCACACGTCTTGGTCATTTCTCTTGTCGTAACTGCAAAAATTGCTTCATAGTACCTCGGCCGTAACCTCTGGTATTTCTATTGAGGAAGCTATTCCAATCTCGTTGCCTACGTAAGAACGCATCATATACGTCACGTAATGTAGACGTGACGTATATGATGCGTCCTTACCTTTGCCACACGACACTTCCACACACGGCTCTGAATATCCGACGTGAGGCCGCTTTTCTCCCCGATGGTAAATGACTGTATAGCCTTTAACCGTAGTCTGTAACCTCTTTCCGATTCGTCTATATTCTCCAAGGGAGTAACAAACAACACTTCTGGTTCTTGCAATTCGTGATCAGATTCCTCACTGTTATCTTCTTGATTCCTGTCTTCACCTGTTTTTCATTTAACACTTTTGCTATTTTCGCTGAACCGGCAGACTCTACCTCACCTTTTTCCATAGTTAAAGTCATCATCCGTTTGCTCTTCTATCCCCAAGGCAGGGGTCGCACACTCACTGGTACTTTCTTCTTCATCAACCCATCCATCAGGCGGGGGTTGCCGCAAGTCTCTGACTTCTTTTAAATTTATAGGTGATCCGCAGTTAGGCCCAATTCCTTCGTTGTCTCCCAAATTATCAACTTGCTTCGCTAGCGCCATCCATCGTGTGTAAATATACCGCCAGGATATTCCTGTATCTCTAGACATTTCGTGGCACACCACAATTTTTGCTATGTGATAAAGCGATCAGAGAAATGTTGAGAATGAGGTGGACCGCACATGGCCGTTGATTGGTGACGATGGAACACCCATCAACGTGGGACAGTTGATGGGTGGGAAAGGCTGATCGAGCATACCTTGTTGCGACATATTTTCGCGATCACCTGTAGATCGTCCTTGTCTTTTTTGTTCTGTGTGTAGCGCTCCATTCGTCGTTCAATCGCCACCTTAGACCGTGATACTGTTTACCAGTTGGCGCTTGTTTTTGTCGCGCCAAATGTTTACTGATGAGCATGTAGTCCTTGTCCCCTTTTCTCATAAAGGTTAGTTATGCATCGTCTTCTTCCTTAATCCACCGTGAGGTTGCATTGCACATATTATCCCGTTCATCAGTTGTGGGTTTATCACATTTCCCAACACCTGCAGCCTAGTTATGTAACTTGGATTTTATCGCTCGTAACGTCTGTCTTCCCTGATTATCTGGAAAAGCGATGTTATATTTTTCCAGCCTTTTTCGTCTCTTCGTGATGTTTTGGCGTTTAATGCTCTCCACCCACTGAATCTCTTCGTCTTCACATGTATCAAACTTTCGTTTAGCGATCCATTTCTGTTGGCATGCCGCTTCTGCTCTTAGTGGCCATTTTTTATCCTTGCATATGTCTTTGAATTGTCGACACAGTTCAGTCTTGGGCGCATCTCGATTGTTCGGTTTACCCATCAACGCTCTAAGTGCAGTTACTTGTTCCTCCGTCCATGGTTTCATTTTGCCAGTGGTTTTCCCAGGATTTCTTCGCCAGCCTACGCGATATATTTATCATAACACTCTCGTCAGTAGATGTCTCACCCGCTTCGGTCCTGTCAATATCTTCTGTGTTACTTTTCAATTCTTCATCTTCCTCTGCCGCTTCCAAAAGTAATCTCAGGAAAGACTTTATTTCGCCTGTGTTGTGGACTGTTTTGGGGTTCAGCTATCTCCAAGAATCTCCTCTATTTTGAGTATAACAAGCGCCTAATGTCCTCAACGGGGACGGGCGATGTAACCAAATTCATACAAAAAGTTTCTCCACAAAATTTGTGTGGTCCCCTTAATTTTAAGTGTACCACACCAAATTATACCCCTCAAAATCAACATGTATCATTATCAATGGGTCAGGGACCCAATACATGTATTACCGTAAAGCAATTGAAAATTATACAGGCAGTACCGTAAATTCCATGTTTTTCCCTACTTCCTCCTATTGATTATTTTTTATTCTCCATCATATATCCACATAAAGCTCGTTCAAATACCTCATACCAGAGTTTTTTTTGCTTCAAATAATATCTCTCTAAATATTCACGATCATGATCGTTTCGTCACATCATACCTATCACTCCAGAGCTTCTACGGCACGCATTTAAGGCCGTTTCATCACATGCAGTAATCATAATAACCAAAATCAATATATGCTCCAATCATTTCATTGTAATCTAAATTACCGTGTCCACCTTGAATGATGTCACTCCTAATGCCACCTATAGCTTCATTTCTTTTGCCATCATCCCAACGTATAATGATTACTTGACTACATTTTCTTAGTGTAGCCAACTCGGGCCACACTGTCTCTGTTCACGACCAATTCGGGCTCGTGGCATGTATCGTAGTATCTTTCGTGATTCTTTTTTCTTTTCACGCGGCTCCGACACTGTCCCATGCGCACATTAATCTTGTTCCTTCTCTCGCAACCAACCACTTACGTAACCATCTATGCCTTTTCTCCATCAAAACTCTCTCCGTTAGTTCAAGTCACTCCTTGCACTAATTCTCCATTGCGTCGATCTCCTTACTTTCATCCGTCGTTTGTGCAGCCTCGCTTCGATTCATCCACGCTCTTCTCGCATCATATTCGTAGAGTAGGGCTTTACACGTGAGGTTATCTTCGTTCTCCCAAGTGGGCTCCATTTACTAGATGTTCATTATTTTCTTCCATTCCCCGTGCGCTTCTTATATCGAGAATCTATGATTTCTTGAGCCTCCCTTTAATCGTTTTTGTTTTTAAATAATTGATTAATAGTTGAAAATTAATAGCTAAATCAACAGAAGACCCTGAATGTGCTTGAACACTTGATAGTGGTGGATAAACGGTCCAACTGGTACCAGCGCCAGATTCAACAAGAGCTAATAAAACGAATATTCTAGTTTATTAGTTTTGAAAAATGTATAAAGTTTAGCTTTAATTTGTTTGTTTCAACTTTAAAAAGCACCTACAATCCCACTCATCGTCAAGGCTTGGCTCATACCAAGAATCTTCAGGATAATTTGTTTTAGGTTTACACTGTGAATTGCATGTGAGGAAGCGTGCAATGTAGAGAACAAATGTAATCTGTTCCTTAATAGTTTAATTTATATTAAACATGGGGAAGATTATTTAATGAGTTAAAATAGTCCATAAATATATATCGCTGCAAGACAGTAAGCTTAAGAGGGAGATATATTGATTGGTTTATATTTAATAACTATAACTAATTATAAAAAATATGTAATATAAAACTGATCTAATAATACTATTATTATTTGATCCCATCTTGGATTCGGTATTACCTCCGAATCCGATTTCCTTGTGAATTATAAGAGCTTATAATCTAATATTCACATTTTAGAGAATAATTCTGAAGTTGAAATGTGATATTTAAACTTAAATATCACTTTTGTAATACATTACACACAACCCACTTAAGGTGGTTGGCCAATAATAAAATTTAATATTGGCCAATCGATTGGTGGCACTTGTTTGTCAAAACTATCGATTGTGTACAAACCAAAACTTCACGACCAGGAAGCATCATGGTCGGCACGCGTGGCGGCGTTCTTAAGAGCGCTGCTGAACAGACAAAGAAACCCTCCGTCTTAGCATCCAATGATAAGGTGTCCACCACGAGCGGTGACGCCGCTAATGCAGCGCCAGACGAAGATAGACCGCGAGACCCGTTGTCTCTAGTCGCAGATTCTGCAAAGGCAGCATCAAAAAGGGGACACGAAGATGTTGCTAAGTCAACATCTAATACGTTAACACCTACCGAATGGCGGGTGGTGAAGAAGACTTCATCGAAATTAGGAGATAGCACCGATGATGATGAGTTGATGTCCCACCAAAAACATCTAGAGAGTCTAAACTCGCTAAAGATTCGTTACTTTACGGCGACGCCGTTATGGAATCCGGTGCTGTCGATTACGATAGTGACAAAACGCTTACAAGAGGTGGAAGAGGGAACGGAAAAGTTCACCTGGTCCTCGACGTTTGCCGAGTCGTGACGTAGACTCGGCGCGTAGCGCGAGTGTAGGCGGCGCTCTGCCTGCTAAAAAACATTGGCAAGAAGTGGCTAATGTCACTTCTGAATCGTCTTATCGTACGGAACCGCATGTTCCGTACTCTTGCATCCGACAGTGGCGGCCATAGTAAGCATGACTGCCAATACGCGTTGTTCGATATCAACGTCTTGGTTGACTGTGAAGACATCCTCGAACGTCGATTCGATCGCAGTACCAACGATAAACGTCGGTACTTTATAGACCTTTTCTTCCAGGTTCGCTATTATACGAACCGGAAAGGGTCGCGTCGTAACAGGGACAGTAAAGATGTCCCGACTCAAAGTTGGAATGCACACAACAAAGGTCCGATGAATATGTGAAGTGAGTTCACACCATGCGCGATTGGGCAAAACGGAGTGAATCCACTATGCCTGCATTTAGGAAGGGTACCTTACGGTGTCCATTCACATATGGATTGCCCCTGTAGTGCGAGGGGTGCTCCTTGCATGCGATTGGCTCCCAAGAGTCAACGCTTGGGAATAACCAAACCAGCGTACCATGCAACAGGCTAGCTGTTACAGGTTTACACTGTGTAAATTGCAAGTGAGGAAGCGTGCAATTGGTCAAGAACAAATGTAATTTGTTCCTCAATAGTTTAATTAGTATTAAACTTAAAGATGGACTATTTAATTGATTAAATAGTCCCTCGGATATATATATATCCAAGACACGTGGCTGCAAGACGGTAAGTTTAAGAGTGAATATATTATGAGTGGTTTAGCGTTAATGACTCTAACTAAATCTAAAGTAATCATACATAAAGCTGATCTAATAATACTCTTATTATTAGATCTCTCCTTAGATTAGATATGTGAATCTGAATCTGTTTCCCAGGGTGGATTATAATAACTTATAATCCAATATTTTAATTTCACACAACAAGTATGAAATTAAACTGTGATATTACATTAAAATATCACTTATGTAATGGTACCCCATTACATACCAAGTACTCAGTACGCTGCTCTTCCTTATTAAAAATCGAGCGCTTTGAAAGTAAGCGCTCGAGAATATAACGCTTAATCCCCAACCAGGGGCGGCGGTGGGGGATGATGGTGCCCCCGCTGTCGTTTTTGCGGAGTATGGTTCACAGTCCGAACCTCGAGAAGGTCATCTGGGTATATATTTAATATATAATCAAGAGGTCGTGAATCTCATCACGAAGGGACTATATCAATTATATATAAAGTCCCTTCGTGATGAGATTCACGACCTCTTGTGCGCGCATATTGCAGGAATTTGTGTTCTTCCTTCCGTTTTTATCTGCATTTTGCTTCTGTTTATCAAAACCAGAAGCAAGCGCGTATTACAGCGTCAAGCTCTAATACAAATTCATCTACTGCTTTATTAGCAGTAGATGTAAAGCCATCGTTGTCTGCAGCCATTGGCGCAGACACAAATTCTTCGTGAGCATCTTCAGTGTCAACTGAACCCGAATGTGCTTCTACTGATGTAACAATAGAAGACTCATCAAGTTCTTCGCAAGTTGCGGTTGGAACTTGCGCATCGACTCTTTCAGAATTTGAGCGAGTCCCTCCCCCAATTAGATTTGGCGGACCGCAAAGCAAATCCGATGTTAGTGGATGCCTCACGGCATTCACGTAGAACAGTATATGCTTTGTTGAAGCATGCACCGAGTCGTTTATAGCAAACTCAGTGAGTCGCAAGAAGTCACACCACTTTTGTAAGGCATGCGCGTATAAACGCAGCATGTCTCCGAGATCGCGATTAACGGGTTCTGTTTGCCCATTGGTTTCCTGACGTACCATGATGCGCCGAGATCGGTGCATCATGGTACTCAAACAATATTGGATGCTTGAGATCATCGTCGTTTGGAACGACGATGCGGCTAACATCTTGTTGGTCTGTGCTGTTAAAGCAGCGGACCATCGTGCAGTCGGTAACGATACATGCAAGCGCGAAGAAACTCTGGGAGTTCGTCGCTCTTCTTATTGGATTGATCACTTAAGTAATCAAACAACAGACGGGTTTCCTCGTCTGCTTTGTACGCTTGTCGTACCTGTCGCACGATACGACGACAGTGCAGTGCAACGAATTGCGCTTCCACTGAAGCATACGGTCACGGACGGTTAGATACAGTTTTGTCACGTAGTCAGACTTTCGTGATGGCGGATCCGCTATCACGTTCAACTTTCCCGGTTTGTATTCAATCGTGAAAGTGTTCTGTAAAGAATGACAACCAGCGTGCCATTCTTTGTGAAATGTGTAGTGAATTTACGGCCGTGCGTAACGACGCATGGTCCGTAAAAACCACAAACGGTCTTTCTCCTAAGAAATAGATCTGGAGCTTAGCCATGGCAAGGAGTTCCTTGTCATGCACTGGATCGTTGCGCTATGCAGGGCGCAACTGCCTCGATTGAAAGTAGATTACGCGATCACAATCATCGCGATCGCGCTGTATCAAGGCACAGCCGATTGCAAAATCGCTCGCGTCGCAAACAACGTGAAACGGTCGCTCATTGTTGGCTATAGCCAAGACAGGCGCCTCAGTCAGCTTTGCTTGACTGCATCAAATGCTTTTTGGCATTGCGTATCCCAATGCCACTCGACAGCTTTCTTAAGTAATTGAGAAAGAGATCTAATAAGACCGGCATAATTGCACGAGTACTTGTGCAAATACGTCGCCAACCCAAGGAACTTTCAACCTTCCTTGACATTGTATGGCGTGGGCCATTCAACAATCACCCTGATCCTCTCCAGATCAGGGCGCACCCGTTCTTGCCCAAGAAGCAGCCAAGAACGGGTATCTGAGGTGCACCCAAGGTGCACTTTTTCAAGTTAGCATAGAGCTTATGTTAACACATAAGCTCTAACACTCGACGAAGATGTCCTTTATGAACATCTACATCACTTTTGCGATGAACACATCGTCGAAAAAGCTCGGTGGGAATTCACGCACAGGGCGCAATAGATGCGGGGCGCATCTATTGAATGTGGCAGGGGCATTTTGTAGCCCCTGTGGCATCACAAGCCACTCCCATAGCATACCGGTTGGGGTTCTTACAGCCGTGAGAGGGGTATCCTTATCGCGCATTAGGATTTGACAAAAATCAATCTCTTAAATCGAGAGCACTGAAGACAGTGTTCCGCTCATGCCATCGTTGATGACATCTTTCCGGGGTATCGGCGTTTGTGCCGGTACCGTGGCTGCGTTCAGCTTGTTATAAGCGTGAACGATTCTCCACCCTCCGTTGGACTTCTTTACACAGAAGTTGGGACTGGAATGCGGTGAGGTAGACTCCCGCACATATCCCGCCTTACGACGAGTTTCAAAGAACTCGTCGATATCCTTCATCTGGTTACGCGGTAATGGCCATTGCCGTGTGACACAGTACGTCGTGCCTGGCACGAGGTCAATCTAATGTCGAGTTTCCTTTTTCTTTAGGGAGATCGCATGGAACTTCTTTTGAGAATACGACAGCGTATTCTTAAAGCACATCATAATAAGGGTAGTTCGCTTTGAGCGACTCCCAGCTCTGCGCTTCAAAGCGATAAACTCTGGTTTGCACTGTGGATATTTGCTCACAAATATCCACAGCCTCGTCTGTTGCGACGATGATACAGATATGTTCGATGTGATCATCGTGCAAATCCTTCGTAAATTCTTCCAGCTTAGAGCTGGAAGAGCCATCGCCTCCGAACCTAATTTTGGAAGGTTGTCAAGCATGAGAAACTGGATAGCTAATTTAGTATCTGTCTGCGTCAAGACGTTTATCGTCTCGACGGACTCATTATCGCAATCAGACGCACTCATCTGATCTGTTGCCTGTTCGGCTACACGGTGATTGGTGTCACCCGTGCACAAGGCCTCTTTGTCATGGCGGCCACTGCCGACCATGGAATTATACTTCAACACGGAAGTCGTTTTCACCCGTGTTGCTATCTTGGTTATCACAGTGGGTACTTTCCACCGTGGATAAATCTTCTTCACGACGACCGTCATCGCTCGTGAGTAATTCAACACGAGGGTATTTATCGCTCGTGTTGCTCCCGTCTTCAACACGCAATGGCTCATCTGTTGCGTATGTAAGTCCCACTGGACTCTTATCAGTGGATGTTCCTTCCGCTGATAGTGTCAGATGAGACCCTATCCACCAGACTGTTGATCGACAGGTTATAACCCAGTCGATCGTTGGTTTATGCTTGGACATCTAAGGGATGCCCAAGATCACTTCGAACTTGGCGTCTAAATTGGGGATGATGTATTCGTCCTCGAACGACAGTTCTCTCAACTCAAGAGTGATCGAACCACATGCTTAGGAATAGCACGGTTGCACCTGTTGCTAACCGGACTGACAACATACTAGGAAAAGAAAGATGATTTAGGATTTGTGAACGGCTTTTGCTTGAACATGCGATTGAACCTTCTAAACACTGAACTCATAAATCGGGGGTCACGATCAAGTCGTATCGTCTCTTGTGCTCCGAATCTTCTGAATACTCTTTTGAAGCATGCTACTACAACATCTTGTGCTGTCGTGGAATTCATAGATTTATGATGTAATCAAGCGTCGCTAGCTTTATGGCTCAACAAAGTGAAAGCATCACTATCTGACTTTGAAACGATTAGTCTGATCCACATTGCACGGAAATATAATCAACCGGTGGAAAAAATGCTAACTCATAAGGCAATGGTGGCATTATCAGTGGGGAAATTAAATATTGTCGTGGGGTGTTTACTTCCACAAAATCCAACGACGTTAGACTCTCAGCTCTAACGAAATTGTTCGACGCTCGTGTGTCGAGCAAAGCGCGCATGGGGAAATCGTTACCATGCGGCTTAACCCCAAGGGTAATGAGAGGTTTCCCCCACCCTGTACGTTATAACCGTTTTGTATACAGGTTTCCCTTTTGCTGCGGCACAATCTTTGCATGAGGCCACAAAATTCTCAATATAAGCGTACATGCTCCTCCAATTGTAAAACTGTCGCAACCTCGCAAACACCTTAAAGACTCCTTGATGCGCACCGCTTCCAGCTTCATTGTGATAAGCATGCAGGAGATCTTCGTATAGTGCTGAAGGTACCACCAATCTAAGCACATGTTCTCTTTCCTTAGTATTCCACGGGCCGTAGTACAATACACGGCCGCACCCAACACGAAACCTACTGATACTAGGGCTATTTTCCTTAGTGCACTCATTAAGGCTACATTTTCCTCTTCCAATCAATATAAGACATTATTTGAGCACATCATTCATCTCGTTTCTGAGCCTTCGCAATCCTCTGGAAACGCTCCCTTGTGCGTCTGCTAAAATATGTTCATTTGGTGCAGCAGGAGGTTTAATCTTAGTGGCAGTATACTCTTTTTCTGTTATGCCACGAGAGCGGTGAATCATGGTACTCAAACAATATTTGATGTCTGAGATCATCGTCGTTTGGAACGACGATGCGGCTAACATCTTGTTGGTCTGTGCTATAGATCGGCAGACCATCGTGCAATCGGTAACGATACACGCAAGTGCGAAAAAACGTCTTATCGGATTGATCACTTATGTAATAAATCAACAGACGAGTTTCCTCGTCTGCTTTGTACGCTCGTCGTACCTTTCGCACGGAAGACGACAGTGCAGTGCAACGATTTGCGTTTGCACTGATGCATACGATTATGGACGGTTTTGTCTCGTAATCAGGCTTTCGTGATAGCGGATCCGCTATCATGTTCATTTTCCCGCAATTGGAGATAGTATTGAATACCTCGGTTAATCTGCAATACCACCAAGCCCCATTTTATTTGGTACATAGATGGGATGCAAGGATGGCGATGGAAACAATGATCCCACAAAAAAAAGACGGTTCACTATCAGAACGAGAAGCGTTAGAATGGCGCCAGCAGCATGTCGCTCGTCATGAGAAAGCAAAGCAAGAGCACAAGCAGTATATCATGACTTAGTTAAATCTGGTCTGGTGCGGAAGTTAGCTCACTTATGAAATGGACCTTATTGCAAGTGTGGAAGCGTGCAATTTAGAGCAGGAACAAAAAAAAACGTAAGTTGTTCCTCAATAGTTTAATTTATATTAAACGTAGGGCAGACTATTTAATGAGTTTAAAAAGTCCGTAAATATATATCTCAATATATATTTCGGACACGTGGCTGCAAGACGGTAAGTTTAAGAGTGAGATATATTGATTGATTTGGCGTCAATAACTGTAATTAAATTTAAACTAATTATACAAAAATGTAATATAAAACTGATCTAGTAATACGCTTATTATTAGATCCCATTTCGATTCGGTATTTACTTCCGAGTCGGATTTCCTTGTGGATTATAAAAACTTATAATCCAATATTTACATTTCAGACAATAAGTCTGAAGTTGAACTGTGATATTTAAACTTAAATATCACTTCTGTAATGGTACCGATTACATAGCAGCTCTTCCTCCAATTCTAATTCATCCTCTTATTGAAGTTTATCTTGAGGACTTTTCATTTTGAGATATAGGGCTTTAGGCGCCCGAAGGGATTAATTTTCGTATCTGAATCATTTAACTTGAGCCGGAGCGCTTTTAAAACCAGCGCTCCGATAATTTATTAGCGGAACGAATCGATCAGTGGTCGTTAAGATGGACCACTAAATGCTACCAGGTGTATCCGGCATACCTGTAAGAGGCTTACACAGGGAACAGCAGTCTTTCGAGTTTAACATGCCGCAGGTGCAGCATGCTAATAATAATAATAATAACAGACGAAGTTCAAGCATCGTCGCACGTCATTACCATCCGATTCAAAGTGTAGGTGGAGGTCCAGCGCCAATGGACCTATCGGTTGCGGTTGCCTTGACGAAGAGGCAACAGATGAATAAGAAATTTCTTCACCGAAATTGATCTATGCCCACGAGTGTCTGGCGCCGCGTCCGGCGCCACGCAGTCATCGGACTGGACGGTCCGCTGTTAAGCGACATCAACAGGGGTATCCCACTGTTGATGGAGAAAACGTGAACAACCAGTAGGGGCGGGTTGGTTACCCTACCGGAAGGGTTACCGGTCATGCTGACATCGGACATGTGAGGATAATAGCCCAAACGGGACTATGTCCTGTTAAAACGTACAGGGTGGGGGAAACCTCTCATTACCCTTAGGGTTAAGCCGCATGGTAACGATTTCCCCATGCGCGCTTTGTTCGACACACGAGCGTCGAACAATTTCGTTAGAGCTGAGAGTCTAACGTCGTTGGATTTTGTGGAAGTAAACACCCCACGACAATATTTAATTTCCCCACTGATAATGCCACCATTGCCTTATGAGTTAGCATATCCACCGGTTGATTATATTTCCGTGCAATGTGGATCAGACTAATCGTTTCAAAGTCAGATAGTGATGCTTTCACTTTGTTGAGCCATAAAGCTAGCGACGCTTGATTACACCATAAATCTCTATTGACTTGCCCAATCACAATTCGCGAATCTCCACATACGATTGCAATGCGAATATCATGACGTTTCGCTAATTCAAGTGCTCCAAGTAGTCCATGATGCTCACTTTCATTTACGGACAGCTCTCAGCTGCTAACACTTGCCATGTTGGTAAAGACCATAATATCATCCCAAAAGTGTCCAATTTTTCTTCCTTTAACTTCACTTCTCCATCCAACGTGAGCACGAATCCTGTGCTGTTTCTTTTCAGCTCTGGGATGTGCGAATGTTTCGTAACGATTTGATTGCTATATCTTCTAGCACTTCGTCAAATTGTTCTTGTGGTACCACTGCGGCAGATAATACAGCAGATAATCCAACTGCTTCATGTTCATCTCGAACAACTTCCAATGGCCATGGTGATAGTATAGCAGCCCATTCGATGACCCGTCCAGTCAAACTTTTAGAGGTAAACAGACATTTCATAGTGGGGTATCTAGTGTATACCGTCACATGTTGTCCTTACAAAACAATGACTTGTGTCGTGCAATGCTTTCAGCAGTGCCAAAACCTCTTGCTCAGTTTCTGTATATCTGGTTTCTGCATCTTTAAACACCTTACTAATAAAACGAACCGGTTGTAAAGCATTATCTGATTCTGACACACTGTAGCTCCAAATGCCCATCGATTTGTATACAATGCAAGGTTTACGTCGTTGTAAATGTTGCAATAATGGGGCGTCAACCAGGCGCTGCTTAACAATTTAAAAGCTTTCCGTGCATGCGCTAGCTGGTTTCCATCTTGTAACTTGAGGTCATTGAGCTCGTACAGTGCCGCCGCGAATGTGGCAAATTGAATAAAACGATGATAATAGATTAGGCTCCCAAGAAAACATTGTATCCCTTTCACTGTTTTGGGTACGGCATAGATAATATCACTTCTAAATTCCAGGGGGCTGCCGAAATTTCTTGTCTTGAAACCTTGTGACTGATGAGCTCTTGGGTAGGCTTATCGCTATTCCTCAATACTTAAATGACTGCAGCAAACATTCCAGAATCATGCATAGCTCATTCCAAGTGTTCGCACCGAAAGGGGACCTTCCATTGCATCGGGTAGCCCAGCCATAAATGTAAAAACAATGACATGATTTACCCATAGCACCAAATTTTTTACAATTTAATAATAAAACATTCTTATATTAATTTTATCTTAAAGAATAAGAAATTTGCACCGAACGTAACATCATCGATATAAGATCGCCACACAATTAATATTTGCACTGACCTTTTCACTGCTCCAAAATAAAAAAAACGTCCTCAATCATGTCCAAATCCGAATCTGCCAGCAACACCCCACTCATATCCCGGCCTCTTGTCAACTCAAATTCATCATATCCCACCGTGATACATGACAAGTCTTAATTTTTGATTCGTAGACCAGGGTCCATAAAGCATTATCTATAACTCGTTGATATATTTCTGGCGCGTTTTTTTTACCTTATAGCATACGTAACCATTCCAAATGTCCCATGGGGCAAATAAATGCTGTGATCAGTCGGGCCCGTGCTGTCATTAATATCCACTAGCACTATCCATGGAACATATCCACATGATAATCTCGAAATCTGCTAATAATTCATCTATTAGGGACATAGCATAAACCATGAGTTTTGTCAATTGGTTCACTAGCCGATGTATAGCCGTGTATCCTTCTTGTTTTTCTTCAAAACGATCACTATCGGCGATGGCCACTGAGATTGAGAATAGCAAATCCGTTTAGCATGCAATAAGCCCCGCAGTAATTCATATATATTTACCATTAAAATTAATCAAGACTCGTCTGGCCTTCTGCGCTATTGGCTTCGCATTTTCCATATCCACACATTTTTTTCTTGTGGTGGTTATACATTCCCAGAACTTATGAAACCCTCCTTGTATCGCTTAAATATCTGAAGTAAGTGTGCCCTCTCTACTCGGTAATAACGTCTGATTCGCCAATATCTGCAGTGTTCATATCCACTGGGTCATACGGTCCTGATTCTATTTCAGGAATGAGGGCCAACTGTTCAGACATCATTTCCGCAGATAATTCAACTCCTTCAAGGATATAAACTTCATTATCCAAATGCGTCTGATCCACCTTATTCGGTGCTACCGCATCGATGATAAAAACTGCCGGAGGTACATCGTCTACTGTTTGTGTTGTCAACACAATCTCCTAATTAAGCTCTTTGTTATGATTTAATTGAATGTCTTCGTACACCATATGATGAGTTATTGCCTGTTGCCGTTTGTACTGGTCTCTGGTCTTGATTCATACCCGATCTTGTCCCTTGTGTGTTAGCGGATTCTCTATCCACTCGATTCACAGCTGGTACAAAAGTATCCGGCGCCTCATCTACCGACTTCCGGCTCCTTGTCTTTTTCCCCGGACGCAACTGACAAGATTCATACATCATCGTCAATTTATGTTCCAAAAAAATCAACGCTGTGAAACGGTGTGAACCGGAACTGCATTCGCAGTCTCCGATCATGAAGACTTCCAAAAAACTGTAAATGCACCTCAAGAGCTGTAGAGCCTCCCATTCTTCGAAAATTGATTCCAGCACGTAAAGTAGCTGCATTCAATCTATACAAATAGTTTGATGTCAGCTCGTCATGCTTTTATGTGAGTTTGTAATACGTTAGTCTGGGTGGAGTGGTATCCAAACAGTATTTTTTTCTGAACCGTTTGAGCAGCTGTCCCCAGTCATATTTCACACTGGTCGGCAGCTGTTTGTACCATTAACAATATTATCCACAAACATTTCTAATCTTTGGGTAGCGTCCCAACCAGAAATGTTTGCAAAGTGTAAGGATTTAGATAACCATGCCCGCGCATCCACTGCACACCCCTTACTACCATCAAAAGTGCAAATGGTCATATTCTGTGGTACCGTTGTAACAGGGAGGCCCGCCCTTGCTATGATGTACCATCTCTCGCTGTCAATTTAATGTCATCCTCATCATCTGTTTCTTCGCTTGCAAACGATCGTCGGAAAGTTTTCTTGGTGGTACCTCTTATTGTGTTGGGTACGCCAACGTAGCAGATATGCTTGCTAATTGGTCGAAATAGACTCAAATGGTCATTCCGCATTGATTTCATTAGCGACTCAATCACTGGTTCATCTGATGCGCCACTCGGTGCGACTGACATCATTACGTCCTCAGCTGAGGAGAATTCTAATTTCTTCGATATTTTCCATGTAGGATGCCCTATACGCAATATTCCTTCTACTTTCTCTATTTTTTCATTCCACATCTTTACTCACTAGTTCATTTAACGCAGGTGGCTTGGAATCGTTCTGTGGGGTGTGCTCAACATCAGACACCACTCGGTAGGTCGGATTTATATCCCAATCCAGACTACTATTTGGATAACTCATTACAGAGGTCTTCCATTGATTATCTGCCAATAACAGGAAGACCATAAGACAAATATCTTTCGCAGTTCGATCTGGGTCTAGACCATAAATTTCATCAAAATTGTCTCGGAAGTAAACTTCGTATCCTCACTTCCAAAAAAAATCTTCAATACTCTCTACTGTCGCTTCTAGTGTTCCAAACGTCACCACATCCGTATCCATGCAAAATCCTCGGCTTGATTCTCCTGTCTTCCGAATTTCATACTACGAAAACCACGACTTCTAATGTCCAGGCATTTTTAGAATATGTTTTTGGTACCTTGTCATCTTAGCGCATGCACCGAGAACGGGTGGGTCCGATTAGGGTCTTCTTGTGAAAATTGTAAAGAAATCGCAGTTGGGGATGTCCATGTACCGTCACTGCCCCCTCTATTAATTCTTCCACACGTCTCTTTGGTATTTTCCTTCTATACACTCGTTGTCTCTGAGTCCCGAGTCGCGGCACCACTTGTCGTAGAGTATCCCGGTCTTTTCGTACTTAATCCAATAATACGTGAGATAGTCCATAAATCGCTGAAACGTTTAGTCTCAGGAACTTAAACTTAGAAACCGACCGTTTAAACCTCGCTGTATACACTTAGGCAGAATAATGCCGTGAAGAGGCCACTATATCAACACTGGTTTTTCCACCCTGAGTTGATGCGCACATTTGTTATTCGCTTGCTCGGTTGTAGTCGGTGGAGACGTTAGGCTAGTCTTCGTTTTCTTGTAGGGTGTTCCGTTGCTTAGCGTCGAGTAGTCAGTGGGAATTTTTTTACGTCATAATATAATAAACTTAAGATATAGAAGTACGTCTACCATACTTCCTACATATGTAGTAAGAACTTGTTGGACGGTGATGGGATCGATATTAGTCGAATAGTTACCGTACTACCATTGTTAAATTTACCTCGAAATGAACTCGAACTTACGCTGGACAGGTTTCTCTGCTCCGCAATACGTCGCCCGATATTCCCGTGTCTTATGATCCAAAGGAGAGTCATCCACAGGCCAATCAGTTGCTGACACCCGAACGGACGCTTAAGGCGTTGCTAGAGGAAAATGGAAAGGTCTTACTCCGCTTAATGAACGCGCGCGCCACTAAGGAAGACCAATGCAGTCGTCATGACCTGCTGTACTAACGTCGCTACGTTTAGGCTCCATGCCCACGTTCTCGGAAGATACATTCAAACACGTATCGCTAGCGTTTATCGATCTTGCTGACCCTGAGCATAACGTTCAGTCTTTGTTACCCTCAGCATCGCCAGAGATCGTGGCGGCAAGGAAAGCTTTAATTAAACAGGGTTAACTAATGGAAGCAGACGTCTGGCTCACGCTTCAGATGCGGCAGCAGGTATCTTCATATTTCTGACCAATGTAGCACACACGTTTGAAACAATGTTTCTGAAGCAAGTGATGGTAGGAGAAGCCAGCTTGGCAAAACTTGGTTGTCGTTACTGTGGGCCGTCAACACGTCGGGCAGACGCAGGGTAATCGACGTTTTTATTGCGTTGTGAATGTCACGCGACGTTCTACTGCTGCAAAGAACATCATATAGAGGACTGGAGTAACCATAAGTCGTGTTGTAAGACGATTCGGAAGGAAAAGACTGCTGCAGAAGATAGGTCAGAGAAGCGAGAGGCACATAAGGATGCCTGGAAAGCAAGTGATGTCATTCAGGTTTTCACATACATGTATAATAATATGTACAGTATGTTTTTAAGATATACCATCTCATGATCCTCGTCAGCAGAAGTTGCAGTTAGAAGTACTGTTAGCAGTAGGGTTCGCAGATAGAAGTCCGCTAAACAGCGGCGCGCCTACTAGCGCGTTTACATCGATCTGACCCAGCTAGCGTGCGCACATCGACACTGACTCCAACCACTGAACAAAAAACAAGTGCATCTAGTAAAAATCGAAGTCATAACTCTAAAGATATGTACCTTTCCACAATCACCCATAGTACCTGCTCTGCAGCAACTGCAACATTTTAAGGAAAAGATCGATATTTCAATGCAAAGTCAATCCCAATTCAATCATTCGTTGTTCAATGTGTAGAGCAGGACAAGCGAAGGCATCAAAATAAGGAACCAAGGATCGTTTATTCTCTCTTCGATTGTACGATTTCTCTTACGGCTTGTAGTGCCGCCGTCTTTGGTAAAGTTTTTTTGAAACCCGTAATGTTTTTCCTCCAACACCTTAACGGTACATTTGCATAAGTGATTTTGGTTATACGAGTGATAAGACACTAATTGGCGGGGACTATTCAATGATGCTATTCGGCCTGGTGGACTTAAGTCCCACTTCGAGTCCTTCACTTGGAGAATCGGCCAAATCTTACAACACTGTATTCATGATGAAGAGTGCACTTCACAGTAGGCTATATTTTTGTATTGATTCTGTGTAACTTAACTCAATTCAAAATCAAGGGATCTTTATTAAGCTTTCCACTGTATAGCTGTATTGGATATCGTCCAACAAATTCGTTGACTATTCTCTTACGAAAATGTTGAATTTGATCCAACATAAATCATATAATTTCTCTACCAGGTCCAACAAATTCAGGAGAATCTTACACCTACTTAACCTAAATTTGCTTTCGTCCAATCATAAGCCGTAGTACCTATAAACTTCCAATAACCCACTTTACCAAACTTGAAGCACCAGGGGCGTTCCCAACTCCTTGATAAGGCTAAACAGGTTCCTAACCAAGTCGAGTTGGTTACCGTTGATGACCGGCGCGGTCAATCGTCCTTCTATTTTTCCGAGAAGCTTAAGCGAATGATCTTCATGACTTTGTATTTTAATGAATCTACCAAGCTCACGCAGGTAAAACGTCCTGTCTACATCATAATCAGTGATCACCCCATATCCTCCGTGGTATTTTTCTCTTCTTCGTCCAGCATTGGTGGACTTCTCAGGTAGATCGTAATGATCGGCTCCTATTTTATGCTGTTTCCAATTTATTTTTTTTATGCATCAAAGGTCCGTTAACGTTGCATATCATTGTTGTATTTGCAGGCAATATCATGAAGTCCAAACGCGGGAGCGCCTGCAGCTGTACCTTGGTCAAAGTCATGGCTTTGTTGAATAGCGACGCGACAATACACAGGCGCAAAGTCCGTTTGCGCTTGTTTTCTTCTTGCACGACTTGCAATATGTTTAAAAACTCTTTTACCGGCTCGGGCCTTGTCGACCGACATCCAGCAGCAGGGAAAGTGCCTTCGACGTCCGTTTCAGCCTCCGACGCCTGAAGCTGCAGAAGCTTAGGGTTTAACATTAAGAAAAAGGACATAGTATCCGCACTAATAACAGAGGATATGTCTTTTTTCTTAATGTTCAACGACAGGCTACTGTCCTCTAGTTAAACCGTTGGCACTTATCATCTTTTTTCTCGTAGGAAAGGGTACTTCCAAAGAATTTTCCATGTATATCAATATTCAAGCACCGGTATCGTTTCTCGCGAGCTGCAAGCTCGTATTGCTACAGAAAACGACTTATCCACAAATCAAAAGTGTATGCAAGGGAGATTTGGGTCGATTCACCTCAGTCGATTGTCCGACAATGCCTATATTTGAGTAAAACAGCTTAAGGGTTTCCGGTTGAAATTCGCGCTAAAGATTGGAACCACGAAGATCATTGCTAGGAAGTCTCAGAATTGCCATTTCATCCTTCGTAAAAAGTGGTCTACGATGGGCTAATACGTTTGATCGTGTGCAATGGTTAAAACCACCTTTGATCAGCATGCTCTAGATAGCACACGCGTAATTTAGCTTTTCCGAGCTCCGCTGTTTATCGTTCTTCGAATTTCTTATTTGCGTCGCATCTTTGGTGTGCACTTTAAAGCTGATAGGTGTCGATTGTCACCGACTTGGTAAATTCAGAAGTTACCGTAAAATGTATGTCAAAGGCGGTACCGTATAACATCTGTCATATCATACAAATTGTTATAACCAACACAAACTCTCAGCCAATCACAGTCGATCAGTTTTGAGTAAGGGATACAAAAAGTCAATGTGACACATTTGAGTGGACACCACGCAATTGTCAAATCGATGGCGCGCGGACAAATGAAACACAGTGAAAAAAGGAGGCCATAAACCACCTACTTATTAACGATCTGGGAGGGATGGCAGTGTAAACCCTTTTCTGATCATCATGGTGACCTTCAAGTTGCCCAGATTTGTCGTTTTGTCCGAAATGTATTGCCCAATTTCTTATTTAAACCTTTCAAAAACATCCCAAAACAAATCATCAGCATGTGCAGGCATTTATTGTTCCCGTGTGTGTCGGATAAGACAGATGGTATACGGTACTTGTTTCCACGACACGACAAAACCCTGTCACAATTGCTATGGCAAGCAATCGAAAATTGTGAAACAGACTAACGTTTTTTATGCGCGACGTGGAGTGCGAAGCTGTACCCTAAAATGCATGTCATAGGCGACTGCCACTCATAGGCGGGGCCAAGTATAAAGAGCTAAAATTTTACATCCGTTTTCCCGCAAATCGTAAAAGCTATATTACAGACCTGGATGGAAAGATATGACACCCCCAATGGCGCCACTGTATACAATCAAGATGGACAAAATTGTGTGACCATTAATTAGGGTTAGTCCACTTGTAGGTCATGGCATGTAAGCAGATTTGTAGCTAGTGAGAGGCCGATGGTATTGGTCAAAATGTACATTCTGACTCTTGAATCAGAAATTACATTTTGCCCCGTCTCGATTCCGAAAATGGGGGCACGGTCAGCTATCTCGCGGTGACATATCTCGGCATTGCGGGCGATTTGGACGGCGCAACTTCGGGCACGGGTTTAGCTCCCGCAGCGCACATTGTTAATCAGTTGGTCGTACGCACAGAGCCATCTAGCTCTGAAGCGCAGGCCCGGCCCCCGACCGTGTTTTTGCGTCGTTTCGGGTATCGGGTCGAGAATATCCAATGGGCATGAAGATGGGCCGGGACCTATATTTGGTCTGTGTATAGGGATGTTAAAAAATTTTGACGACTACGATCACGCAGGCCAGCCCCCCAAAACCCTGCCACCCATGTTCCCCTTCTTTCGCCAAGCACCCAAGCGCGCCGTTTGGCTTTCGCAAGCCGCCTCCGCGCCGCCTGCACCAACGAAGCTTCAATACGTTTGTTTGGCGTACCCAGGGCTACCGGCAGGCAGCCCAACCGGGTAGCATCAGGGGCCACGCTAATACTTCAAGCGATAATTCATCAACACTTAAAACTTAACAACATAGCATTACATGTATTAGCAGACGTTATGATGCCCTAGTGTCGAACCTTTCCTGTTCATAAAAGAAAAATTATACAATAAGTATGCGTAGTCAACGCTGTAGCCATGAACAGCACCAGAGGTCTTCCATAACTACCCACATTCGAATTCGTGCCAAATTGTCGGCAACAGTATCTGCGGAGTGCGTGGGTGCGACTGAGACGGGCCGCAGTGCAACATTTTTCTGATACAGTAGATAGCTACACAATGCCGGTGCATCCTTGGTCAAAATATTTGTATTGAACCAGTAGACTGTCATATAATTAGGTCTGTACCTTAACTTACTTTAGGAATAACCCTAGTGATCCGAAATTAGGTTCGAGTCATACGATTGCGCGTCCTCTCATATCGAGACATGCGGAGGTAAACTAAACAAGCCTATGGCCAGACAGTACTGCCACGTGTGGATTAACTTGGTAAACACTTCAAATCCCACCTCACGCACAAACATTTTAGTGTTTTACACATAATTTTGGGCATTTTACACATAATTTTGGGTAGCCACTGTGCTTTTTAAGAGTGCTTGTCATAGGCGATCACAGCAATTTCGACAGGGTTTTGTAGTACCGTGGAAACATAGGTGTCGCATTTGACATGCATTTTACGAATACGAGCGACTTGAAAGAAGGAGGCCGCGGGGCGTGCGTTGAAGGCTATCTCGAACGGTGGCAGAATCAAGAACGGAAAAGTCGGTAAATACAACGGTCGTAAGGGCACGGTGCGATAAAGAGGAATTTTAGCTTTGTACCAAGTAATCCACAAGTAGAGGTACTGTATAACCATAGCAAGCAATTGTATTACTCAAACCTAATTTAGGATTACTAGGAATAATCCTAAAGTAATCTATTCTTACGATTTGCGTAGAATTCATGTGTAAGGTTTTTCTCTTAATGATTTAATAATATTTAAGTAGCTTTTAATTGCAGTCGGGGAGCTGGTTGCTATGCGATAGTACATCATATGCCGGAGATGATGGCTTACCTTTTGGTTTTTGAAGAATATAGACCTCCAAACAAGTCAAGCATTATTTTTTGCTCCTTTAAACTGGCATAATGTACCATCTATGGAACGCTGGGTTGGTTGGATGCTTATGACCCACTTGCAGAATCGACTCGAGGTGGACCAAATTTTCTGGAGGCGCTGGTTGGACGAATCAACGTTCTTTGAAAACTAAAGTACTATGATTGGGCATCCACTCTTATTTGTTGCCAATGACACATCCCTAATAAATTCAAATTGGTGCGACTGCGTACTGGATTCGCCAAAATCCATGGAAGTGGTACATTTTAGCGACCAAATCAACAACCAGAGCGCCACAAGAAATTTTCGTCCACCAGGAGTCGATCCTGCAAGAGGGGGTTATATAATCAATTGGAATAAATTTGATGGGCGAGGCTATTCCATACCACTATTCCGTGCCACAGAATTGTGAAAATTTGTCATTTGCATTTTATTGGTCTAAATTATCGGACCGGCAATTCTCCCGTACCGGTAACCGGTCCAAAGACTTCAAGCTGTTACGTTCTCTACTCGTATTGGCGCAGCAGCCGCGCGTGGCGTGTGCGTGTCACTTTGGAATGGAAATATACTCGTTGATTGTTGATTACCATCCCGTGCGCATGATAACTGGTGGTGGTGAGCAGTTACAGGACGAGTTTACAGCTAACTTAAATCAGGTATCGACGGTCATCACTTCTTTTGCACTAATTTTTGGCTCATAAAACTGAAAATACACTTATCGACGCTCGTCGTGAATGGCCACGTTCGCTCGGAGTCTGGTGGCACCCTCGAGTTCCTGGTGGAGATTCATCCAGAAAAACCGCTGCTCCCGAAGGACGTCTTTGGCGCACAGGTGCGCAACTTATACATTGGATTCGATAAACAACCATTTTAAAACCTAGCTGTACAAATTAAGGTTTGTATGTAGGATTAGTAAAAATAGTGCCGATGTAAATTTGTTTTCGTGGTACAATGTAGGCAACAGAACTGTTCCCTGAGGAGCAATGTGTTACCAGAAGCCTGGAGTGGGGAAGATATTGGATAGAACGACGATTTATGCCCTTGAGATGGATTTGTTTACAACAGCGATTACTTTTTGCTATCGAGACGATGTAACACTCGGCAATTCTCTAATTGCAGCCGCAACTTTACAATGCCAACCGATTTGGTGTCGCATAGCGGAGTACCCTACAATAGCTCGTATTTCTGACGAACTGGAAGCTCTTCCAGCTATTGCATACCCTGATGCTGTTAGTTGTTTTTATATGCAAAAAACAGATAGATTTTATGAGTTGAAGTTATAATATATAAACGTAGGCCGTGTTCGAAACGCCCGTTGTAACGCAGTTAGCGTCGTAAAAAAATTTGGTTACACATTACATGTTTATTCACTAGCTTATAGTATACTATAGTGTAGGCAAGTGAGAGGAAAAGACGTAGGACAAAGGCATAGTACAACCAAAACAGAGACAGGTTATGCGAAAGTAAATTAGTCATGTCTTGCAAACAAATTGAGTAACCCAGAGATAGGAATACAAAGAATAAGGAAAAGTAGGCTAGGTGACGTGAGCCACAATGGGTGGCTCAGAGAGTTTTAGGGGTCCATGCGTGAACCTCAATGTAAACAATCTCAATTCCATTTTACTCTCAACGAAAAATTTAAGCTGAAAACCAACACACTACCAATCAAAGCCATCTTCTCAAGCTCGACACACAAATTTTACACCCTTTACGCAGCCTACTGTGACATAGTAGCGCTTATTGGTCGACACCCACTGCAAATCCAGAAGTGTAGAGTGACCACATAGTGGGAAGCTCTTTACGCATTTTCTCAAGAAGCAAGCTTGCCTGAGTCGTATTTTACGAGGAAGGCTACAGACGTCCCATTTTTACACAATCGTTTACACTTAGTAGCTGGTTGGTGTGGTTACGAAGTTGTGTGGCACACACATTCAAGACTCCGACGTTGGGCCTGTTGTTTAGGGTACTTTTTTGAGTGCCTATCCCGCCTTCGCACTTGTGAGCATCAATCTCCTTTAGCTTCCCACTGACTTACGTTAGATCTACACCCGTTGCTACTAACTTGTGGAAGTCTTTTCTTGAATATTGGATGGGAAAGCGTAAAACCCGTGAACCCGAACCTTTTTCAAACCGATTCGGAGTGCTTAACGAGGCACGCAAAACTTATAAACTCCGACACGACCTGTGGTTACCGGTTCTTAAGCAGCAGAAACGCGTTAAGCTAATTCGAGACGAGATTGCTGACTCGTTTTACCACCAAACCCGTAACCTGATTCATTCAACTTCCGATATCTTGTTATACTGGTACCACATAGGCAAGGTGGAAGACGTCGTAACGAACACTTGGGATCACTCGGTTAAGCGCTTCCAGAACACCAAAGCAACCAAGAAGGCTAGAAACTAGATATGCTAATTTGTAAGTTCCAAGACTAGGTTTGCATCAAGTTGGATAGCTTAGATTTGTAGTTTTCAGGCTCCGAGTTAAGTTCGATACCTTTTTTAAGAAGTTAAGTTCGATACTTTTTAAGAAAGAATTTTCTTAATTTACACGCTGTGAAGTCCGACATCTCATGTCTGATCGTCGTACCAGAGAAGTTGAGCGTGAATCACCGAATCAACGCCCGCGTCAACAAAGTCGAATGTGCGACACACCCAACGTAGAGCGATCCTGCTCTGCGTCACGCACGCGCGCTGCTGCAAGTGCACAACAAGAAGCTGCTCGAGAAGAGAAGCAGAATGTTCAAGGAAACACTATACCGACGCAAGCGCCAGCTTCTGCTCCGGCCCCTAATACACATCATTCTGCTCCTCTGCAAGGGTTCTACCCTGCAGATCCATCCGTCATTCAACAATTGGTGTTAATGATTCAGCAACAGAACTTGCAATCGGAAGTTCAGCTTCACACGTTCATGCAACAGTCACAAGTTCAATTCAACCATATGATGAACTGTCAAGGACCCCGCCGAAAGAAGGACCCGCCAGCGTATGATGGCAAGATAAACGAGGACTTGGAGTTGTTTATCTTCTCCACCGAGGACTAGTACGCATACAAGCGTGATCTGAAGAATGCAAACTCATCGGAATTTGTTGAAGAAATTATTTGCAACCTCGGAAAGTCTGTGCAGAACTGGTGTCGTACCATCTTTGCAGTGGAATGTGCCGCTGCAGGTGTGAACAAGACGTGGTAACTATTCAAGGAAAAGATGCGTCAACGCTTTAACCCGAAGGATTTTGAGTTCATCCTTCGGTAGCGTCTTTCCGAGCTAAAGCAAACCAGCTCAATTCATGAGTACGTGGTAAAGTTTCAGGATATGCATTCGCAGGCGGAGCTGCCCATCGCGGATCTTGATCTGCGTTTCTACTTCCAGCACGGCCTTCGTTCCGAAACAAGTGCTAAGATTAAGGATGAGAGTCCAAAACCGCTAGATGAACCAATTAAGATCGCCACGAACTTTGAGTTTGCGCAATAGGATGGAAAGCCGCCGCGGGCGCAAGGACATATAAATTTTTCGAAATCGAGTGAAAATTTGTCAAAGTCATCGATCAAGACGAGGAAAGGCAAGAGCGGCAAGAAAAAAAGTCAAAACCCATCGTCGAATGGGAATGATGACAGGAAGAAGAATGCAACGTGTCATAACTGCAAGAAAAAAGGTCACATCTCGCCCGATTGCACGCAAAAGAAGGAGTCGAACAACTACATCAGTGCCTTTTATACAATTCTTGAAGTCCAAGCGCTTATGTATTGTCAGCCGGAGAAAAAGAAAAACGTATCAATTTATTGATAATGGCTTCAGTCTAAACGGCATATTGGAGGAACTTGCAGAAGCTTCGAATGCCAGTGTACACGAAGATGTAACCGATATCATAGATACCGATCTTGGTTTTGGACAGATGGTACATCGTTCCCGTCGTACCGCAGAAATGATTCTTGATCCTGGTTTTCCGGCAAGAAAGTCAAAGTTCCAGGTGATTCCAATCCCTGAGAACAAAGACGTGATTCTCGGAATGATTTGGCTCCATGAGCAACACCCCGAGATTGATTAGAAGACGCTCCAGTTGACGCTCCGTTCGCAACTCGTTCCTGAAAAACCGATACGGTTGAGAACGCCGTCCTTGCGATCTGCACGTGCTGTGAAAAAATCAACGACGCGCTCATGATAGCTAGAGCCGCAAGATTTTTAATCGCCAACACGGACATAACGGCGATTGCGGTCAGACCAAGTTCATCTCCATGAAGAATTTTGTCAAAGAGTTGCGTAAAGGAGGCGTTGAGTACGTGTTTATGGTGAATCTGCACGACTCCGAGAAGGCTGCGAGATTGAAGCAGCAAGGATAGGATGTTTTGTAAAATAATCCAGCGTTTGAAGTCATCTGAAAGCGTCACAATACTGTGTTTCGAACAGAACTACCGAACACAGTTCCGCCCGTGCGTAAAGGTATTGAACATCGAACTCAAGTCATCGAACTCAAGCCTAGCATGAAGCCCATCCACGTTTCACAGTGGCGTCAGAGCCCTGAGCAACGCAAGGTTATACAAGATTGGACGAAGTAAATGGTCAAAGCGAATATTATTCGCCCAAATACTTTTCCATTCTCAACCCCGACTTTTTGCGTGAAGAAACCTGTTGGTTGGCGTATTGTACATGACTGTTGTCAGTTAAGCAACAGCACGATAATACCGGCAATCCCAATGCCACGTAAAGAAGATACATTTGACGCTATGTCAGGCAGTCATTGGTTTTCGTGCATGGATCTTCTGTGGGGTTACTACTAAGTGAAGCTCAGAGAGCAAGACATTCTGTTTACTGCGTTTTCGACGCCAGATGGCTTGTTTGAGTATCTGGTAACACCAATGGGGCTTAGTGGAAGTTCTGGCACATTTAACCGCCTACTTCAACGCGTGTTCAGCGATATGCGCGATTGCATGTCAATCTACTTTGATGACATATACGAGTTTACAAGAAGCAAGGACATCAACGAGCATGTCGAGGCGTTAGACCGAGTACGTCAACGATATGAAGATCAAGAGTTGTACATCAAACTTTCGAAATGTCAGTTCTGTGTTCCGGAGATCCCATGTCTCGGAGATTTTGTCGGTTGCAATGGTGTCTGTAATGAGGTACCATTACATAAGTGATATTTAAGTTGAAATATCACAGTTCAATTTCAGACTTGCTGTCTGAAATGTGAATATTGGATTATAAGTTATTATAATCCACCCTGGGAAACAGATTCTGATACAAATTTCGAATCTAAGAAGAGATCTAATAATAAGAGTATTATTAGATCAGTTTTACATTGCATGTTTATATGATTAGTCTAGATCTAATTATAGTAGTTAGCCCTAAACCACTCATAAAAATATATTCACTCTTAAACTTACCGTCTTGTAGCCACGTGTCGTAGTTATATATTAACATATATAACTAGGGGACACTTTAATCAATTAAATAGTCCAAACCTAAGTTTAATCTTAATAAACACGCACATAACGACGTAATTGTCGAGCAGCGACAATGTGCTCTGGACGGGCAGGAGGCAGTTGGAGCCACCTGTTGAGGAACAAATTACATTTATTTCTAACCAATAGCACGCTTCCTCACTTGCAATTTAAACAGTGTAAGCCTGAAACAGCTAGCCTGTTACACCTGGTAGCACTTAGTTTTCCGTCTTCACGACCACTGTTCGTTCCGTTCCGCTAGCGAACGCGAGCGACAGCTCGCCCAAGACTTAGTGAGGGAATCTTTCCCTCACTTTCCACAACGAAATGTGGATAATGTGGTGGAGATGATGCGGATCATGGGGACCGACATCATCACCATCCTCCGAGGTAGAACTTCGGAGGAAGCTTTGGAAATGGTGAACTGTTTCAAGAGGGTTTGCATAGACCCTCAGGTGCGTTCCTCGACAATAATGTCGCGGTCGCCAGCAACAACGCCTACGGCGAGCGTTGAAGTAGTAAAGACGCGGATATTGCCCTTTACTTGCTAGGGGGTGAACCCCTTCGTAGATGGTTCGCAGAGGTGGAAGATGTCATCTCTGCGCAAAAGATTGTGGACCCGCGTTCACAAGCTTATTTTGCAACCACATGCCTGGGCGGTCGCGCCAGGGCATAGGCAATGAGCCGCAGGTCCACTGATGAATCTGCGTTCCTGACTTATCAGGAATTAAAAGCTGAGATAACGCTCAACTTCGAAGCTCCAGAAATGGAACTTAGTTGCCGGGAAGAGTTCATCGAACTCCGGCAAGGTAAGCTTAGTCTTCAAGCTTACGCTCAGAAGATACAATATTTGTAAGAAAATATTGTGAATGAGCCGGTGTCCCCTGCCATGCAGGTCACCGGCTACATGAAGGAACTGAATGACGGTCCCATCAAGCAGAGTCTTTACCGCAATCCGCCAAAGACTCTGAGGGATGCTATAGACCAAAGCATCCGAGAAGAATTTAGTATGGGTTCAGCGTCAACACATGCTGAATTTAGTCGAAGGGCTCAACAGCCTTTCGACTTTAACATGCCGCCGGCGCAGCATGTTAATCATTCTTCAAACAGACGAAGTTCACCTTTCGTCCCACGACACCAAACCCCGCGCCAGAGCACGGGCGGAGGAGGTCCATAATTGATGGACCTATTGGTTGCAGTTGCCTCGACCCCGAGGCAACCGAAAAACAAGAAATTCCTTCGCTGCAACAGATGCGCGAAGATGGACCATAATGCCGACGAGTGTATGACACCGCGGCCTGCGCCACTCAGTCAGCGGACTGGACAGTCCGCTGGTCGGCGACATCAACAGGGGCAACCCTCTGTTGATGCAAAAAACTTCAACAACCAGTAGGGGCGGGGCGCCCTACTGGACGGGTTATCTCACATGCCGACATCGGGCATGTGAGGATAATAGCCCCAGACGGACTATGTCCTGTCAAAAGGTACAGGGTGAAGGGAAACCTCTCATCACCCTGAAGGTTAAGCCTCATGGAAACGATGTCCCCAGGCGCGCTTTGTTTGACAAAGGAGCGTCAAACAATTTTGTTAGAACTGAATGTCTAACGTCGTTGGATTTCGTACCCCACGAAGTATGTTGTCAGTCCGGTTAGCAACAGGTGCAACCGTGACTATACCAAAGCGTGTGATTCGCACACGCTTCAAATTGGATGAACTGTCGTTCGAGGACGAATACATCGTCCTTAATCTTGACGACAAGTCCGATGTTATCTTGGGCATCCCTTGGATGTCCAAGCATAAACCAACAATTGACTGGGTAAACCTGTCGATCGACTGCGGCGGACCCACAGGATTTGATCACCCTGTGAGTAATCCGGCTGTATCTGTGGTGGAGCCGATTTCCAAATCCAGGACGGAAGCCCACTAGCCCGGACGACCTACTATCGGAGGTGGTACTCCGTTGATTCTGATCGCCATCAGGATCGGATGAATTATCCCTATGAGGACTGATCCGATCATCCCGTTCATCCGACCGGTCGTCATGTGCGATAGAATCCATAGTTAACTTCATCTCACCTTGTGTACCCATTGATCGGGGGTGGTTACACTCACTCAGGTGGACTCGTTGATAAAAATGATGATCTTGATCAGGTCGGAGGCGATGACCTTCTCGAGACGGGGGTGGGAATCTTCACCGGAGAACGAGTCAGGGTCGATACTTAACTTAGGCACTGATTGGAAAACTTCGTCGGATCAGACCAACCAATAAGAACGAGAGATAGCGAGAAACCACGAGTAGAAACACGATCTTCCACAGTAAACCACAAACGTTACCTCCACAAAAATTTTCGTAATGATAAAACGTGTTCCAAACACGTGCGCGTGATGGGGTGAGGGTTGAAAACCTAAACAAAACCCGTCGGGGGCTTTCCGGTAAGCCAAAATGCGTCCAAGCGCGTCTTAACCGGGAATTAAGTTGAGCTACAGGGGCCTAATTAATCCTGTGCTCCCAATGACCGCGACACGTGGCGGAGCGACTCTTTGCTTAGGGGGTAAATTCAATCCTGTTATTATATATGCAATATCCTATACCTAGTGTACCGTACACCAACTCATGTGCCTACCTCATACTTCGATTGTGTTCGTTTCGTCGCACGGTTGCGCTAGTACCTTACACATCTTCGTCGCACATTCAAACTGATCCGTACCACTTCTGGACCGATTATGGTCGAACTCTATGGCGATCTTCAACCATCCTGATTCCTCGAAAAGCAGCCTGGAACTATGTCGGAATCTGCCTCCCAGACACTGTTCGCCCCATAGTAAACCCGGCTTAACTGAAAACTCCGTCTCTCTTCACACATGAAGACTGATTTGGGGATGATCGGCTCGGATCATGATCAGCACAGCGATCAGCATAGTGATCGGGGCAGTGATCAGGGCGATCCACCCCAGATCACCTCAAAACACCTCAGGGCCATCTCAACATCGACATTTCCAGTTCACTCGACCGTATCCTTGACCTTCATTGCATGTTGGGCCGCAAGAGTCGCACCGACTCAGCACTTCTCGTGAAATTGGACCTGATCAGACCTTCTTACGTTAATTCTGGATGGATCCATCAACTCTCACCGCTTGCCTCATTTAGTAAGGCTCGTACGGCTCACCACTCCATATATCCGGCTTTGTCCTGTACCCGATCTTCATATTCTAGGGCGGAGTTACAGTGACTCGGCCGATCAGGCCGGGATTTCCATATCACATCCAACTTCAACATCTGTACCGTTCATGACTCATTCCGATGACCGGATTCTGCTGTTCCTGATATATTACTCCGTCATTGATGCCGTACATCCAGTTTGTCTCGGTTGATCCAGTCTTGCACGTTCGCATGAACTCCACCTAACATCCAATATCCCGATCGGACCGTGACATTCGCTATTCCATTAATATCCGGGACCATGCGTAATAACCGTATTCGGCTTATTCCTTCACACTACAACAGCCCGTTGTCAACCACCTTTCATCGTGTACGGAATCAGTCTGTCCCACCCATCAACGGTCCTATTTTGATGGGTGTTCCCATCGTCACCATCAACGGGTAGGTGTGGTCCACCTTATTCTTAACATTTTGTCAGATCGATTCACCACATATCTAACGATACAACCACAGAGTCAGTCAGTCTGGTGGATAGCGATGGGGTCACCAGGTCTGATCTGACTCTATCAGCGGAAGGAACATCCGCTGATAAGAGTCCAGTGGGACTTGAACACGTAACGGAAGAGTCGTTGCGTGTTGTTAACGTGTGCAACACGGGTGACAAACACCCCCGTGTTGAATTAACCAGGACCTACGACGGTCGTGGTGTGGAGAATTTATCCACGGTGGGAAACACCCACCGTGGGAACGAAGACACCAACACGGAAGAAAGTGATTCCCATGTCGAAGACGAAGAACTCACGACTGAGTGCAGTCGTGAGTGTGAAAACCGCATGGTTGACAGTGGTCACCATGTTGATGATGCCTTGCGCACGAGTGATAACAATCACCGTGCCGCAGAAGGCAATAGATCAGACGAGTGCGTCTGATCATGTGGCTGAGTCCGTTGAGACGATACACGTCTTGACGCAGACAGAGACTGGATTAGCTACCCAGTCTCTAACACTCGACAATCCCCCGAACTTAGGCTCGGAGGTGATGGCTCTTCCAGCCCTGAGCTGGAAGAAGTTCGTGAAGAACTTGCACGATGATCAGATCGATCAGATCTGTGTCATTGTTGCAACAGATGATGTTGTGGATATTCGTTCACGAATATCCACACTGCAGGAAGATGACATTGGAAACGAGACCCTTCCCAATGAACAAACCAAAGTTCAGCGCTTTGAAGCGCAGGGCTGGGAGTCGCTTAAAGTGTCTTCCCCATACTACAGGGTACTTTGGGAATACGCTGACGTATTCCCAGAAGAAGTACCTTGCGAGCACCTTAAAGATAAGGGAACTAAGCACAAGATTGATCTCGTGCCTGGCACGAAGTACTGTGTCACGCGGCTAATGGCCATTATCGCGTGACTAGGTCAAGGCGATCGACGAGTTCTTTAAAACTCGTCGTAAGGCGGGACATGTGCGGGAGTCTACCTCACCGCACTACAGTCCCACCTTTTGTGTAAAGATATCCACTGGTGGATGGAGAATCGTTCATGCTTTTAACAAGCTGAACGCAGCCACGGTACCGGCGCAGACGCCGATACCGCGGAAAGATGTCATCATAGATGGCATGAGCGGGAGCACCATCTTCAGTGCTCTCGATTTAAGGGATGGGTTTTACCAAATCCTTATGCGTGAGAAGGATATCTCTCTCACGGCAGTAAGCACTCCAAGCGGTATGCTTTGGGAGTGGCTTGTGATGCCACAGGGGCTTCGAAATGCCCCTGCTACATTCAATAGATGCGTGACGCATCTATTGCGCCCAATGCGAGAATTTGCACCGAGCTATTTTGACGACGTTTTCATCCACAGCAAGGCTGAACAAGGTAAAAGCGATGTAGATGTTCATAAAGAACATCTACGTCAGGTGTTAGAGCTTATGCATAAGCATAAGCTCTATGCCAATCTAAAGAAGTACACCTTCGGTGCACCTGAAATACCTGTTCTTGGCTTCTTTGTGGACAAGAGCGGGGACCGCCCTGATCCGGAGAAGATCAGGGTGATTGTTGATGGCCTACGCCAAACAATGTCGAGGAACTTCGAAAGTTCCTTGGGTTGGCAACATATTTGCACAAGTATTCGTGCAATTATGCTGGCCTTATTCGACCTCTTTCTCAGTTACTGAAGAAAGCTGTTGAATGGCACTGGGATAACCAGTATCAAGACGCTTTTTGATGCAGTCGAGTGGAGCTTGACTGAAGCGCCTGTCTTGGATATAGCCGATAACGAGCGACCGTTTCAACTCGTTTGTGACGCAAGCGATTTCGCAATCGGCTGTGCCTTGATTCAACGCGATCACGATGATCGTGATCGCGTAATCTTCTACCAATCGCGTCAGTTGCATGACAAGAAACTCCTTGCCATGAAGTATGCGCTGGCAAAATTTCGGATCTATCTCTTAGGAGATAGACCGTTTGTGGTTTACACGGACCATGCGTCGTTACGCACGGCCGTGAATTCACCAAACCTTTCTCAACGAATGGCACGGTGGCTGTCATTCTTTGCCGAGTACAACTTTACGGCTGAATATAAACCCGGAAAGTTGAACGTGATAGCGGATGCGCTATCACGACGCCCCGATTACGAGACGAAATCATCTGTAACTGAGGCAATCAGTGCAAATGCAATACGTTGCACTGCTCTGTCGTCGTCACCCGTACGACAGGTACGACCAGCGTACAAACCAGACGAGGAAACCCGTCTGTTGAATAATTACTTAAGTAATCATTCTGATCGGAAACGCGATGAACTCCCAGAGTTCCTTCGCGCTTGCGTGCATCGTTACCGATTGCACGATGGTCTGTTGCTTTACATCACAGACCAACAAGATGTTAGTCGCATCGTCGTTTCAAACGACGATGATCTCAAACATCAGATACTGTTTGAGTATCATGATGCACCGATTTCATGGCATCAAGGTCGAGACAAGACGTATGCTTCTCCCGCTCGCGATTTCTAATGGTGTATCCAGTATAAATGGGTACGCAAGTACGTACGCGCTTGCGAGATTTACCAGCGCGTAAAGCCTGCGCACTCTGCGGAGGCCCCCCTTCAATATCTGCCGGTTCTGACAGAGTGTTGGAAGTCCATTTCCATGGACTTTATATTCGGTCTTCCGCCCGATCATAGTCGGAAGACTGGTATAGTGGTCATTGTAGACCGTTTCAGCAAGATGATTCATCTTGATGCAGTGTCAGCGAATGTCACTGCCGCGTAAACAGCGCGGATATTCGCTGACACGGTGTTCCGTTTATACGAAATGCCGGAGAACATAGTCTCGGATCGAGATCCGAGATTCACAGGACGTTTCAGGCAAGAAACGTTCTCTTTACTGGGAACGCTGTTGAAGATGTCAGCTCCGGACTATCTGGAAACGGATGGGCAACCTGAACGCGTTAACCACGTTCTAGGAGACATGCTGAGTTCATACGCGCATGCCTTCGAGCGGTGGAGTGACTTCTTGCCACTCACTGATTTTGCAATTAATAACTCGGTGCATGCTTCCACAAAGACATACACCGTTCTACGTGGATGCCTTGAGGCATCCACGGACCCCAGCTTTACTTGGCGGTACGCCAAATCTAAGTGGGGGAGGGACCCGCTCGAATTTTGAGCGAGTCGATGTGCAAGTTGCAACCGCAACTCGCGAAGAGATCAACGAGTCTTCTACGGTTGACACAGTAGAAACTCAAGCAGCTTCAGTTGATACTGAAGCTGCCTACGAAGAGTATGTGTCTGCATCAATGGCTGCAGACAAAGAAGGCAGTCTATCTACTGCTAATAAAGCAGTAGATGAATTCTTATAACAGCGTCAAGCTGTAATACGCTATGTAAAAGATGCACTTGCCTCTGCTTTTGACAAGCAGAAGCAAAATGCAGATAAGAATGGAAGCAAAAACACAAATTCCTTTCAAAAAGGTGAGTTAGTTCTGTTATCAACAACTAATTTACCTACACATGCAATTAGCAACTTCCCTACACGGAAGTTGCTCCCTAAATTCATTGGACTCTTTAAGGTCCAACGAGTTAAGGGAAATGCCTATACACTAGATATTCCCGCGGCTATGCGCCTTCACCCAACGTTCTACGTTGTGAGGCACAAGCCGTACCTTTCGTCTACGTCTTCTGATGAGACGCACCCCAACTGCGAATGCCGTGCTTCTTCAAGTCTCCCAAGAGAGACTTGTAATCGGTTTCCAACCGATTGTGGGAAGTCTGAACATCCGACTTCAAGCGGTCGATCTCGACCAGCAGAAGATCATGCTTCTGCTGAAGGGCAACGTGAGCGCTCAAAATGTCGTGAATCTCTTCACGAAGGGAACGATATGTCTTCACAAAGTGAGACATATCGCCGCTCAGCCCAGAGCAATGCTTCTCGAGCTTGCGGAGCTGTGAACCATGCCCTGCAACAACGACGGCGAGGGAACTTCCAGCCCCCGCCGCCCCTGATTGATAATCAGGGGGATAAGCGCTATATTCTCGAGCGCTTGATTGCGAAGCGCTCAGTTCCCTGTAAGAAGGGGCAGCGTACCGGGTACTTGGTACGCTGGTTGGGGTATTCCCAAGAGTTTGACTCTTGGGAGCCGATCGAGGTTCTGAGGGCAGACGCCCCTGACCTCCTGAAGGAGTTTGAGAAAGATACTTCTCCTCAAACTCGTAAGAAGCATCAACATTAGGTGTTGATGCACGGGGAACATCAACACTAGGTGTCGATGAGTGGAAAGTGGTGCTGCTACATTAAGGGCATCAATTAGGCCCTTAATCATAGCGGGTACTTAGTAACCTCGGTACCCTCGCAGCTCCTTTTCGCTCATACGAGGAGCTCCCTTGGGACAACAAGGACAAGCCATGTGAGAAGGAACACCGCAAGAAATCCCTTCTTTGATGCAGGTAAAATGGATAAACCCTATTTTCCCTGTACGTAAGTGCTTTGAAAAGCGCTCACGATTTACGTGAACTCGCTTCACGTAATCGTCGGGACCTTTGTTGTAGTTTTCAACAAAGCATTCCAACTTTGCGTCAGGGCGTCTTTATCGTCCCTGTCCGCGACCCTTTTCGGTTCGTATAGTAACGAGCCTGAAAGAAAAGGTCGATAAAGTACCGACGTCTTTCGTCTGTACTCCTATCGAAGTGCGATTGCGAATGTCTTCGCAATCATCAAGCGCGTTGATGTCAAAACAACGGGTATTGACAATCGCGCTTGCTATGCCCGCCACTTTCGGGCATCAATGTCCATGCAAGGGGTCCAAACCAAACCCCACTTTGTACTGAACAGGTGGTTCCGTACGGCAAGACGAATCAGAATTAGCGTAAGCCACTTCTGCACGTTGTGTCTTGGCAGGGGGAGCGCCACCTGCCCCCCCCCCAAAGTCGTCCTCTCGACCAGGCGAGTGTCGAGGTCCAGAAGAATCTCTCCGCCCTTTCTGCCATCTCAAGACGGAGTTGTCGCTGTCATAATCGACAGCGTCAGAATCCACTTCGCCTTCACTTCTTGGCGAAGAAATTCTAGCAAGCTTACGTTCGCTAGACCCCTCGCGGAGGATGGTGACGACCTCATCCTCTTCTTCGGGTCCAAAGAGTCTCCGAAGACCGATAACACTTTTTCGCCACCCGCTATTCGGCAGGTGTGAGCGTTCTAGATGTCGCGCTAGCGACATCTTCACGTCCCCTCTTAGACACTGCTTCCGCAGCGTCTATTACGAGAGACAATGGGTCTCTCGGCTTCCCCTTCTCCGACGCTACATTACCAGCGTCGGCATTCGATGTTGGCACCTCTGCATGTGATGCAGAGGTGGATACTTTATTAGCAGTTTCAGCAGCGCCCGTAAGAGCGCCGCCGCGTGTCTCGACCATTGAGTTCTTCTGGTCGTTGATGGTTGTAAACAAAATATTCTTATGACCAACAAGTGCCAGGCCAAATTACATTATACTATTGGCCAACCACCTTGAGTAGGGGGGGGTGATGTAATGGGGTACCATTACATAAGTGATATTTAAGTTGAAATATCACAGTTAAATTTCAGACTTACTGTCTGAAATGCAAATATTGGATTATAAGTTGGTATAATCCACCCTGAGAACAAATTCTGATATAATTATCGATTCTAACAAGAGATCTAATAATAAGAGTATTATTAGATCAGTTTTACATTACATGTTTATATGATTAGTCAAGATCTAATTATAGTAGTTAGCCCAGAACCACTCATTCACTGTTTCTTGTAGCCTCGTACACCCGTACCTAGCAAATGGTACACTTTACCAATGCAGAGTGTGCCACTTACTTCGTACTCAGGCACTAGTACTTTGACAACGTGATCAATCCATCTGTGAAGCACGTCAGCGACTATCTAAACACTGAAATCACCGACACCTCACACAAGCGGTGGTGAACCAAACGGTTCACGGCGGCTGCCGTCAAGCTTCGAAAAAAATCTCATCGGGGAAACAGCAAATGATTTTAAAGCTAGAAAAAAACGACCTTTGCTTCAAGCATAATTTCACTGCTTTTTATTAATTCATACCGCTAAAGACCATCCATTATCTTGTCTCCTACGGTAAACTGTTGTGTTTGGATCCCGCAAACTTTTTGTCTTCCATGGTACAGTGTGCCATTTGAATGGTATGAATCAAGTGATGTTTCCCCAATGCAGTGCAATAAATAATATATGAGATTCAGTATGGGCAAATAGCCAGTTTGAGGTATGAGGTGAAATATCCAGCCTGGATATAAATAAGCCAGTCACCTGATCTGGACATTTCTTCCATTCATTCGTATAATCTCAGTGAACAAGCTCGTTGGTGGTCTTCAAGTACATGTACAGCACACAGCTGTTCTGGGAGATTCACTTTTATCAAAACCTCTCGCAATCGTCAGCTCCTCTATGGATTCTGATTAACAAATATTGGGTAAATTCAACCAATGGCATTCCCCCAATCCGTGAACGGTCTTTGCTACAGTACCATTTATCTGATGATGATGACATGAGGTTGTGTACGGAAACGAAACTGGATTGCGAAACCACTCGAATATGCCGGTTAACCAAGAAAATAAAGAATGATGGAATCGATTGTACTCCTCTAAAACAAACAAAGATTGAAGCTATGAATATCGGGCTGTTGACTCAGCCAACCACACGATTCGCAGGACTTGATGCATGCATGTCCACTGTGTTGCTAAAATCCGAATCTTTCTGCACCTCCCTGGCCCGTTAAATAAGTACATCTCTGTACCAATTTTAATAAAACGTCCGGAATCACTACAAACAGGTGATACAAACTCGCACTGTACATGAGCAAATGGCATCCAAAGACACTACAGTCGGGTCTCACTATAACAGCCACTGTTGTAACAGCAATCCGCTGTAACAGCCATGATTTTTGACATATGGATTTCCGCCAGCCATACATATCTCCAATGCTGTTATCGGCAGATAACAGCCGTTCACTATAGCAGCCAAAAAGTAAGCATACGGATAGGGCTGTTATAGTGAGACCCGAATCCACAGCACACAGCTGAGATTGTACAGTACTGTACTGTACTGGATCGCATGAATGGAACCAGATCGAGAACGTCAGATCAGGTGAATAGAACTAGTCTAGCCGGATGATCCTTGAAGGTGGCTTTTCCATAGGGTACATGCTCTTCGGATGGGACCCGCCAAGTGAGATCAGTAAAGGACTCGCGAGAAATCCAAATAAATCCTCATCATTTCTCAATTTGCGAGCAAAGACCCAAGTTGACTCTCAAGCCCGAAGCATCTACGCCGACGACCCGCATGAATCCGCTGTTTCTCATCGTGCTCTCCCTCGTAGCATGTACGAGTGTCATTTCCGCACTATCGCAACATGGACATGGTGATCCCGTTCTGGATACGACGAATGTGGCTTCTAATGGCGCGTTCAATGTACGCAACCTCAAGCAAGACGTGACAAGTGACCCATCCGCGGTGCTCGAAGATCGGACTATTACCACCAGCCTGAGATACCGCCTAGAGCGACTGTTCCATTATCTGCGATTGAAGTTTGGGAGAACGACACCGGAAGCTGAGTTCAACTCCTTGGTACTTCTCACAGAAGAAGAAGAGCTTTTTGGAAGCCCGCGTTTTGCCGAGTGGGCTCGTCTCGTACGCAGAAAGTACCCGACATCTGCGGAAGAGAAAATTATCGAGCCCTTGGTTGGTAAATACACGCATAGCGGATTGGCTACTCTTCTGCTTAAAGCATTGGATATACCCGGACAGAAAAAGATGGCTCGGCGAACTTATCATGATCTTGTGGAGTACTGGGTACAGAAGAAAACAACAGACCAGGTATACGACCTGCTCAAACCCCAAAAGATGGATGACCTAACGTTTTATCAAAGCGATTTGATGTTGGTTTGGGTGGACTACGTCAAACAAGCCGGCAAAGATAAATGGGAGGATATCATTGCTGCCAAGATAGCTAATTTCCCTTCTATCCAGGCACTTGATGAACGTATCCGTGGGCGTGAAGCTACCACGTTGGCTAATGCGAAGTATGTTGAGTATCAAAATAATCTCTATCGTAAACTTAGACAGAAATAGTCCGTTAAATTTCTGGTCGAAATTTATTCGTTTTTGTCTTCTTGTTCATGAATTTTTTACGTAGTATTGCGCAAGTCAAGTAGTCGAAAGTGATGTTTTGTATAATCTGTCCGAAGTAAGGAATCGTAGCTTTTACACCCAAACTCAATTTGTTTCGTCAGGTCACTTGACGAAATCTGCTGCTCTCGGCTAAAGTGGTTTTCGTACATCCAGTTAACAACTTCTCCACTGTGCAGTACGACCAAAACTTTGGGTGCTGTAGCCGGTCATGTCAAGAGCGTTATGCTGGCCGAAACCCGTGGACGAAACTCGATAGCCTGGTAGAAGCTGAGATATTAATTGTGCCCCGCAGCCGCGCTCTAACACCTCGCGCAGCATATTCTGTAAAGTAGTTTACTCTCATACAATGTGTCTTTATCGTCAGCGAGGAACAAGCGGAATGTGTATGCCACGTGTACTAAGTTGTAGTAATAACTGTTTTTAGTATCTGGGCTCAATGGATTTCACCTGCCTGGATCATTCTCTTACCATTCTTACTCTTACTCAAACAACGTTCTATCGGCAGCATTGCTTTTGGTCAAACGTTGCGTACCCCCAATATACAGTAAAACCATGATAGGTTCGAAAATGGTACACTGTGCCGTCAAGTATAGTCGCGGATTATTGCCGGTTACGTATATTATTGCCGAGGACGTCTCTTAGCCAATCAAATTGCTCTATAATGTATTTCAAGCGCTCTGATTGGCTAAGGAGACGAATTACACGGTTTATTGCCGATTTATTGATCACGCTTGCGAGCTGCGATTGCCACGCCGCGCAAGCTTTACAGCGACGACTGTTAAAAAGTAAGTATTACGGTAACATCAGTTTTTTATTATACATAATGACGACTATTACGGTACTACTATTGGAGCGCTTTTTTGGAAGATTTACGGTACTTTGCTTAAAGTTGGGTGAAATGTATTCGGACCATAACCGACTTTATTTTGGGGTAAGTATAGTGTAGGTTTTAAAACTACTTGCACTTTGTCTCGTGAGTCTCGACACTTCGCATGCATATTGATTAGGTAGCAACTTAATCACTTCTTAATACACATTTTACTAACTAAGTCCCTGTGTTCAACCTACGCGACAACGTCTGACTTGGTAGCTACGTCGACTGTTATACCTTGATAAAGTAAGGTATAAGATTCAACAAACAAGTGCAAGTTTATTCATGCAGATTATCGCAAAATTATCGACTACAACTTGAATAAAGCATAAGTTCCTACTGCAACATGGAAACGGATACTTTTGAACAGGTTATGAGCCCAAGAGGTCACAATGTCGTCGGCAGTGATAGTCGTGAGGAGAAAAAGGACGCAGGTTTGGGTGCTGAAGGAGCAGAAATACTGAAGCTGGTTCGAGGACTAGCCGAACGGATGGAAAAATCGGAGAACTCAAAGATCAACATGGACACGTATGGTTTCAATAACTCAATGAGGCTTGGTAATCGAATGCGAATGGCATCCTTCGATAGTACGCCCGAGAAAAAACCATACCCAACTGAACATTGGAAAGAACCAGATGTGAAAAATGTTGGACCTACTCCACCGCCGGCAGATTTTAGGTTTCCACCACAACCGGTATACGGAAACCATGGAGGTCAAGTGCCGCAAGGTGCACCGATGCAGCAAGGCGTTCCAATACCGCCTCAAGCAGCTTTCCGACAACCACCCCAACAGATATACAAAACACCCACCGCCAAGGACTGCAAACTCTCGATTCGAATTTTTGACGGAAAGGAGGTCTACCGCGGACTCGGTGCTGGTTTTAAACAATGGGGAACAAGATTTATTCGACAAATTTCGATCGCCGAATCGGCGTGCCGATACCTTTGGAGTGAAGACATCAAGGTCAACCTCCTAGGACACTACTTAAGTGGAACGGCTGAAAGGTATTATCTGCGTCAAGTTAACTCATGGTGGAACGAGTCACCAACCCTCGTTCACATCATGAGCAAGATGCTGAGTGCGTTCAATACAACTATAACGCCTGCACAGTCAATGAAGCTGTTCATGAGCAAGAAACATCCAAAACGCAGCTGGAACGAGCACTACCTGTATATGGTAGCCGTATCCGAGGCAGTCGGAGGAAGTGAGCCTCTCGTCCTGGAAAATATAGTTCACTACGCTTCTAGTGAGCTCAAGACCATACTGATGTCGAAATTCGACCATACGAGAACGGATTTCCTCAGGCAAGCGGAACAACTTTGCCAATTTGCGGCAGCTATCGAAAATGACGCCAGAGGGTCTACAAGGTTTGGAAACGACACGATTAATTACGTGGAGGACAAACCCAAAGAAAAGAAGTGTTCAAATTGTGGGAAACCAAGGCACGGATCCTCGAAATGCAAGAAGACATCAAGAAAGCAAGGAAAAATGCCCGAACACAGCAACAAAATCGACTTTACGCTCGCGATCACTAAGAACTCAATGGTTTCGAACAACAATAGTTGGATACTTGACAGTGGTGCAAGTATGCACCAAGTCAATGACGAGACCTATCTGCGGGATGCAGAAGGAGTCAACGGCACATGCTTTCAAGCAGATGGACAAACCTTAAAGGTGTCCAAGAAAGGTTGGGTGCAAGCACAAGTAACATCAAACAAATCCGTACACACTATAAAGGTCATGGACGTGTATTATGTGGAGAACCTTTCAAGGAACATCTTGTCGTATGGACTTTTGGATGAAATAAAGATGCGAAATAGTATACGTCGGTGGTCGGCGTGTGATGATGCATCGTGACAGCAAGCGTCATATATTTGACAAAAAAAGGTAAGAACAAGGTGCTTGCAGTTGAAGTTATAGTTGATGTCCCAATAAATTCCGATCGGGACTCAATTATGGCGATCTTACAAGAAAGCGACACGGAAACCGAGAACGACACCTGCGTACAAAAAGGTTCCCTTATGCACTTCCATGCACGGTTGGGTCACCTAAACTAAGACGCCGTGGAAAGGTAGGCAAAAGACCTCAAAAGTGGAATTATGTTAACAGATACGAAAAGGCTCAACTGTTTGACTTGTGCACAAGGAAAACAAACGAAGAACCCAAGGTCCAAGAAGGATAGCGGTGACAATGCACCGACCGATCGCATCGGGGGCGTCCGACCTCAAGGGGCCAATAACTCCGAGAGATAGATTCGGAAACAGGTACATGGTCAACTTTGTGGATTTCAAGTCAAATTACGTACGAGTATTTATCGCGAAGAGCAAAGACATTGCGGCTAAGAAGTTTGAACACTTCCTGGTGTTTTTCGAAAGACAGTTCGATTGCAAGGTTCATATCCTACGGACCGATGGAGGTGCCGAATACAAAAACCTCGACGGTTTCTGTAGAAGTACTGGAGTGTCACGACAAATTAGTGAAGCAGGAAATCAATCAAGTAATGGTAAAGCGGAACCCATGCATCGAACCATTATGAACATGGCTCGGTGCATGATATTTTCATGTGGACTAAGCTTGGCATTTTGGGGAGACGCCGTACAATGTGCGGCTTACATTATAAATCGAAGCCCCACAAGCGCGAATGCAAAACACATGTCGCCCATCGAATTTCTGAGCGGGGAGAAGCCGAAACTCGGAAGCATAGTGGCGTTCGGATCTCCGTGTACAGTCTATCGAAATCCGGGGAAGAACATGCTCGCACATAGAGCCCAGATCGGCCTTATCGTCGGAAAAAGCGAAGAGACTAAATGTTTCAAGGTATACCTGAAGTAAGAAAAGAAAGTCGTCGTCACCCAGCACATTAAAAATATCGAAACACTGGATGAAGAACAGAACCGGCAGATTCAAGTCGAGTTAAGCGAAGACCAAGTGTTAGAAGGAGCACAAGACCGACAACAAGAGCCACGCAACAATAAAACAAAGAAAATTAAAAAAAGCCGTGGCAACGCGAACGGCACGGAACCAGAAGTTATCTGAAAGAAACCACTTCGGAGTCAAAAACAAACGAAGAAAACAAGACGGATGAAGGTATAGTTTCGGATCTGGGGATGGTGAATTGGTCGGCGAAGTGGACCCCAAGAACTACGCACAAGCAATGAAGAGTGCGAATAAAGTGTAGTGGATTGCGGCCATGAAAGAAGAAATCACGGCTCTCGAAAATAACAAAGTATGGGAAATCATCTAGAAGCCAAAGGATTGCACCCCACTACACACAAAGTGGGTGTTCAAGACTAAAACAGATCAGAATGGAGATATTGAACGTTACAAGGCAAGATTAGTGGCATGTGGAAACGAGCAGCGTTTCGGCATTGATTACACTTTGACTTTCGCGGCTGTCATCGAAATGGGAACGGTGAAGTTGATTCTAGGCTTGGCATGCAAGTGGAAAGTCCCCGCAAAACACGGGGACATACCTAACGCATATGTGAAGGCTTACGAGGACGAACACGACATATACCTGCATATTCCGAAAGGTATGGAGCTAACGGACGACATTTCGAAGGAATCGCAAGTTTCAGGACGAGTGTTGAAGCTTGAGAAAACGTTGTATGGACTTAAGCAAGCCGGGAGACTATGGAATCGTTTGCTACATGGAACATTGGTTGAATTGGAGTTTTGGTAGTGCATGACGGATATGTGTCCTACGTACGATCAACGGACCACGATACGGTGATTGTGGGAGTTTATGTCGATGGTCTGCTTGTGACCGGAACTAAAGAAAGCTTGGTCGACGATTTTTTTGAAGATATGAAGGTCTTGGATATAGAAAATCTCGGGAAAGTTTCTAAGTTTTTGGGTATGCGAGTCTCGTTCGACGAAAGCACGGGATACACGCTGGATCAAGAGGTGATGATCGACGGGATACTCGAGGACTTTGAGTTAAAAGATGTTAATCCTGTCAAGGTGCCCATAACTCAGGAGTATGAAGATATAAATCTTGGAGAAAGCGAAGTCTTGCCGAAAGACGGAAAAGTATCGATTAAATCTTTTCAATCGCTAGTTGGAAGTTTACTATGGATCTATCGATGCACAAGACCCGACATATCGTTTGCAGTACACAAGACAACTAGAAGAACCCACGCGCCCAAGCAAGTTGATTGGAATTTGGCTAAACGAATCGCGAGATACCTGAAAGGATCAAAACATATGAAGTTGCACATGGGGATCTCAAATAATGTCGACTCTACTGCAACCATCAAGGCCTACAGCGACTCCGATTACGCTGGATTAAAGGATGATCGAAAATCAACTACTGGAGGTGTTGTGCCAATGGACGACATGGTTTTGAACTGGATCTGCAAGAAACAAGGTGGTGTTTCGCTGTCTACAATGGAAGCGGAATTTTACGCGGCTTCAAAAATTGAAGTGGAATGTTGGTTTTTCGTGAATTAATTCAAGAAGTGGGATTAAAAGTCGAGCGTCCTATGGTATTGCTTATGGACAACTAAGCTGCAATCAAGATGATAAGCACATGGAAGGAAGCTCAAAAATGAAACATGTTGATATACGATTAAGGTATATTGTTTCAAAGTTAAAGGATGGCGAAATCGAGGCTAGCTATGTTCCTACTCAAAATATGTTGGCGGACTTGCTTACTAAGGCACTACCATACCCAAGACTCAACGAGTTACGCTCCGAAATTGGTTTGAAGTGATGGCCGATTTCGTTTCAAGAACGAGTGTTAAAAAGTGAAGTATTACGGTAACATCAGTTTTTTATTATTATGTTTGTTACATAATGACGACTATTACGGTACTACTATTGGAGATCTTTTTTGGGAAATTTACGGTACTTTGCTATATTTGGAGTAAAGTTGGGTGAAATGTATTCGGACCATAACCGACTTTATTTTGGGGTAAGTATAGGGTAGGTTTTAAAACTACTTGCACTTTGTCTCGTGAGTCTCGACACTTCGCATGCATATTGATTCGGTAGCAATTTAATCACTTCTAAATACACATTTTATTAACTAAGTCCCTGTGTTCAACCTACGCGACAACGTCTGACTTGGTAGCTACGTCGACTGTTATACCTTGATAAAATAAGGTATAAGATTCAACAAACAAGTGCAAGTTTATTCAAGATTATCGCAAAATTATCGACTACAACTTGACTATAGCATAAGTTCCTACTGCAACATGGAAAAGGATACTTTTGAACAGTTATGTTGTCACGGCAACATGTTAACAGATTATTAGACATGGGTAGTTTATGGAGTGGCCACTCACCAGCTGAATGTTTACTACCCAGGTAACAAGTTTGATAACGCCTACCGCCTCGATAAGGAGTGCAAGGCAGAGGGGAAAGGGGTCATACATATTGCGTGGGGGTGTAAGCGGGCCCTATCCTTTTGTGCACGGCTCATCAGTTATTGGCATGGATGGGTAGTTACGATGGACACGGTAGTTTTGTTCAAGCAGACTATAGCCCAACGGAGAGTGCCGCCGGTATCACAAAAATTCAAGCTTCGCATTACTAATAGGTGTGACAAGCAAGCTGACGACTGTCTGAAGCAAGTTCCTCGTCTGTGGAGGGCAATTTGCTCAATCGGTTTAGCATGGATATGGCGGGTGCGGAATTTAGTGGTGTTTCAACAGCAAAGTTGGAATCCATACAAATTCACGAAGTTTATTTGGTCGAAGACGATGGGTCAAAATAAGGGCAGTGGCAGAATTCGATAAATGAAGAGCAGACTTACGGATACAAGGCATGCAACTTCAGATTTGTTTGGAGTGTTTATTAGACATAGGTGGCAATCTCAACGTACGTCAGACCGCGGTTACTCCTGATTTTAAGCGGACGGCGGCGGGTATCGAGAATATCACACAGGCAGTTCACACATTTATCGTAGCTAATAGTAATTAAAATTAAATAGACTACAATTTACTACTAGTCTAATTAGCCTTTAACCATTATTTACTTTGTATGTCTTAATCCTAGAGACTAATCGTTGTTCTGGATCATCAACAGGTCCCGACGGGTTTGTCTTCAAGTACATGGATCCTAAGAAATATCTTCTCGCTGACAAGAGCGGTGCAGGGTAGTTGGTATAAAAGCACTGGATCAATAACTTTAGACGTATTTGGTCCTTCGTTTTTGCTGTTTCTTGGTGCTCAAATGCAGTGCTAGGCACTACGTGAGTTCTTCTTTTGGTCTTCGGGAATTCAGGTGGGAGCCTGTTCGCGAAGTTTCTTTTATAATATTGAGGCGTTTTTGCATCCGCTGTTACTTCAGCCCATTGGCTGAAACACTTGAACCATAATACCTCCCAGCTAGAAATCTCTCCTGGAAGGCGTACTGCTGTATTTCCATAATGTATGGTCTTGAAATACCCCCGTATTACGAAAGTTTGTTTCCAACATGCTGTATCTCTAAGTGAGTCGTCAAAAATTCCACGTAACGGAAATTGTTTCATGACGACTGTAGTCACTGGTGACTTTTCCATAATTGGTACTTTCGCCACACATCCTGTCACTGGTGGCGGTTCTTGACCTACCTGGTGAGAAAGTTCTTGTCCGAACGGCCGTCGTGTGCTCCTTTCATAGGATTGGTTTAATGACTGAACGCGATATACTGCTCCCCTTACGCTTTTTCTCCATTCTGTCCAAACTTGAGTTTTTTTAGCATAATATGCAAAAGAGTCGAAAGGACATTCACATTCCTTGTTTGATTTTGGAAATCGGTGTACGTTGGGCGCGTATCGTGTCGCTGGCCCTGTAGCTTTACTATCGTTCTCCTCAAACATTTGCTGCATAGTAACGAAGAAAAACAGATTATGAGGCAACGGTCGTTCCAGGTGGCGGCTCCGGTTCATCCGCATCCTCTTCCGGAGTCGTAGGTGCAGGTACTTCATCA
>MIQA02000782.1:0-14552 GCA_001887855.2 Sclerospora graminicola | reverse complement strand
CGAGAATTTTTCCGCCATTAAATGACTACCCGTCATATTCTGATGAATTAAGTCAACCAATTGTGTTCAGACAGTTAAACTGGTTGAAGTGAGTTGCCTGAAGATATATATCGTTGAAAGAACTTAACGATTGTTACTATTTACATAAATCCTTCACGTTTTGTGTCTAAGCTCCCTGCCGGTAATATTCAAGTCGAGGTTACTTCTCGTCTCGCTTCCGTGGGAACTAGTGACTGGTGACTGGTGACTGACTGGTCATTTCATTTTTATGAGCTTTCTAAGCTTTACTTAGTGAATGATCCTGCAAGTTTCTTACGCTTTATTTACTTTGGATCACCTTGAATTGCTATAAAAATAAATCTTTCGAAACCAAGTCTTCACAAGGTTTTCTATCCGCAACGAGTTGAACCATTCCTCTCGAGAGATCCTTCTCCCGCTTCCGCAAACATTGCTGTTCATTTCCCTTCTTGCGAGCGAATTTCGTTTTAGCTCGGCGGTAGTTGACGCAATGGTTCGTTCTTCGTCAGGATCAATTCAAAGATACCGCATTCGTAGTGAGAGGATATAGGATGAGACTTGAGGTAGGAATGGTATTGAATTTAGGATTAGAGGTAGCAAGTGAATGTCAAACTGAGGAACATCTGACCAACTACGTCCGAATTTTGCATTTCACCACGCAAACAACTTTCTTCAAGGTGAAACGTCAATAGACGGCTTTGAGGCAGAAATGAAATATATCACTAGTTCGTAGCTAGAGCAACCTAACGAGCTTAACAATGCGCCCAGCTTTTATATTGGCTCAAAATCCAGTCGCTGGCGTACAATCACATGTAATCTAATTCATCCGATTATGGCGCCAAAATGGGTATTTAACTTTTTTGGACATCCTTTTGGCACTTTTATGCCAGTTGCATCGAGACAAGTACATAAATAAAGCTGTTTTATTTGTGCGTTAGCTGGTATGTTCATAAACCTAAGCCGTTAACATTTTTCTTCTCCAGTGGCACACAAATGAAAAAAAAGAATTTTTCTATGCACGGATTATGACAGGAGCTGTATTGAGAAAAAGGGCTACTAGTGTGGTTTATTTTTGTCCGACGGACCGAAATAACATACGGGAACATCGAGATAAATAATATTTTAGTTATTATATCAGAAGTATCAGTGAACTGTTTTTTCGCGCGAGAGTCGTGTGATTTGCTTGCCAGGCGCTATAAACGGATGGTGTAAAAAGCCTGCCAGTAATTGGAGTGTATTTTGGATATCGTGTCTCTGATTGGTTATCGAGAATTTTTCCGCCATAAAATGACTACCCGCCATATTCTGATGAATTAAGTCAACCAATTGTGTTCAGACAGTTAAACTAGTTGAAGTGAGTTGCCTGAACATATATATCGTTGAAAGAACTTAACGATTGTTACTATTTACATAAATCCTTCACGTTTTGTGTCTAAGCTCCCTGCCGGTAATATTCAAGTCGAGGTTATTTCTCGTCTCGCTTCCGTGGGAACAAGTGACTGGTGACTGACTGGTCATTTCATTTTTATAAGCTTTCTAAGTTTTACTTAGTAACTGATCCTGCAAATTTCTTACGCTTTATTTACTTTGGATCACCTTGAATTGCTATAAAAATAAATCTTTCAAAACCAAGTCTTCACGAGGTTTTCTTCCCGCAACGAGTTGAACCATTCATCTCGAGAGATCCTTCTCCCACTTCCACTAACATTGCTGTTCATTTCCCTTCTTTCGAGCGAATTTCGTTTTAGCTCGGCGGTAGTTGACGCCAATGGTTCGTTCTTCGTCAGGATCAATTCAAAGATACCGCATTCGTAGTGAGAGGATATAGGATGAGACTTGCGGTAGGATTGGTATTGAATTTAGGATTAGAGGTAGCAAGTGGATTGCAAACTGAGGAATATCTGACCAACTACGTCCGAATTTTGCATTTCACCACGCAAACAACTTTCTTCAAGGTGAAACGTCAATAGACGGCTTTGAGGCAGAAATGAAATATATCACTAGTTCGTAGCTAGAGCAACCTAACGAGCTTAACACTGCGCCCAGCTTTTATATTGGCTCAAAATCAGTCGCTGGCGTACAATCACATGTAATCTAATTCATCAGATTATGGCGCCAAAATGGGTATTTAACTTTTTTGGACATCCTTTTGGCACTTTTATGCCAGTTGCATCGAGACAAGTACATAAATAAAGCTGTTTTATTTGTGCGTTAGCTGGTATGTTCATAAACCTAAGCCGTTAACATTTGTCTTCTCCAGTGGCACACAAATGAAAAAAAAAGAATTTTTCTATGCACGGATTATGACAGGAGCTCTATTGAGAAAAAGGGCTACTATTGTGGTTTATTTTTGTCCGACGGACCGAAATAACATACGGGAACATCGAGATAAATAATATTTTAGTTATTATGACAGAAATATCAGTGAACTGTTTTTTCGCGCGAGAGTCGTGTGATTTGCTTGCCAGGCGCTATAAACGGATGGTGTAAAAAGCCTGCCAGTAATTGGAGTGTATTTTGGATATCGTGTCTCTGATTGGTTATCGAGAATTTTTCCGCCATAAAATGACTACCCGCCATATTCTGATGAATTAAGTCAACCAATTGTGTTCAGACAGTTAAACTAGTTGAAGTGAGTTGCCTGAAGATATATATCGTTGAAAGAACTTAACGATTGTTACTATTTACATAAATCCTTCACGTTTTGTGTCTAAGCTCCCTGCCGGTAATATTCAAGTCGAGGTTACTTCTCGTCTCGCTTCCGTGGGAACTAGTGACTGGTGACTGGTGACTGGTCATTTCATTTTTATAAGCTTTCTAAGTTTTACTTAGTAAATGATCCTGCAAATTTCTTACGCTTTATTTACTTTGGATCACCTTGAATTGATATAAAAATAAATCTTTCAAAACCAAGTCTTCACGAGGTTTTCTTCCCGCAACGAGTTGAACCATTCATCTCGAGAGATCCTTCTCCCGCTTCCGCTAACATTGCTGTTCATTTCCCTTCTTGCGAGCGAATTTCGTTTTAGCTCGGCGGTAGTTGACGCCAATGGTTCGTTCTTCGTCAGGATCAATTCAAGGATACCGCATTCGTAGTGAGAGGATATAGGATGAGACTTGCGGTAGGATTGGTATTGAATTTAGGATTAGAGGTAGCAAGTGGATTGCAAACTGAGGAACATCTGACCAACTACGTTCGAATTTTGCATTTCACCACGCAAACAACTTTCTTCAAGGTGAAACGTCAATAGACGGCTTTGAGGCAGAAATGAAATATATCACTAGTTCGTAGCTAGAGCAACCTAACGAGCTTAACAATGCGCCCAGCCTTTCTTGTGGCTCAACCTTCGGTCTCTGTAGTACTACCACAAGCGTTCGGACAGTTAAACTAATTGAAGTGAGTTGCTGGTGATATATATCGTTGAAAGAACTTAACGATTGTTACTATTTACATAAATCCTTCACGTTTTGTGTCTAAGCTCCCTGCCGGTAATATTCAAGTCGAGGTTACTTCTCGTCTCGCTTCCGTGGGAACAAGTGACTGGTGGCTGGTGACTGACTGGTCAGTTCAGTTTTATAAGCTTTCTGAGTTTTACTTAGTAACTGATCCTGCAAATTTCTTACGCTTTATTTACTTTGGATCACCTTGAATTGCTATAAAAATAAATCTTTCAAAACCAAGTCTTCACGAGGTTTTCTTCCCGCAACGAGTTGAACCATTCATCTCGAGAGATCCTCCCCGCTTCCGCTAACATTGCTGCTCATTTCCCTTCTTGCGAGCGAATTTCGTTTTAGCTCGGCGGTAGTTGACGCCAATGGTTCGTTCTTCGTCAGGATCAATTCAAGGATACCGCATTCGTAGTGAGAGGATATAGGATGAGACTTGCGGTAGGATTGGTATTGAATTTAGGATTAGAGGTAGCAAGTGGATTGCAAACTGAGGAACATCTGACCAACTACGTCCGAATTTTGCATTTCACCACGCAAACAACTTTCTTCAAGGTGAAACGTCAATAGACGGCTTTGAGACAGAAATGAAATATATCACTAGTTCGTAGCTAGAGCAACCTAACGAGCTTAACAATGCGCCCAGCTTTTATATTGGCTCAAAATTCAGTCGCTGGCGTACAATTCGACATGTAATCTAATTCATCAGATTATGGCGCCAAAATGGGTATATTAACCTTTTTTGGACATCCTTTTGGCACTTTTAGTTGCATCGAGACAAGTACGTGACTGAATGGTATTTCAGTTTTATGAGTTTCTAAGTTTTACTAGTAATGATCCTGCAAATTTCTTCACCACGCAAACAACTTTCTTCAAGGTGAAACGTCAATAGACGGCTTTGAGGCAGAAATGAAATATATCACTAGTTCGTAGCTAGAGCAACCCAACGAGCTTAACAATGCGCCCAGCTTTTATATTGGCTCAAAATTCGGATTATGTCTGGATTTCTATTGATAATTTTTGCTACTCTTGTGGTTTTTTTTTGTTCGATTGACCGAAGTTTCTTTCGTGAACATCGAGATAAATTTTTTTTCGTTATTATGACAGTCTATCTGTGAACTGTTTTTTCGCGCGAGAGTCGTGTGATTTGCTTGCCAGGCGCTATAAACGGATGGTGTAAAAAGCCTGCCAGTAATTGGAGTGTATTTTGGATATCGTGTCTCTGATTGGTTATCGAGAATTTTTCCGCCATAAATGACTACCCGCCATATTCTGATGAATTAAGTCAACCAATTGTGTTCAGACAGTTAAACTAGTTGAAGTGAGTTGCCTGAGGGTATATATCGTTGAAAGAACTTAACGATTGTTACTATTTACATAAATCCTTCACCTTTTGTGTCTGAGCTCCCTGCCGGTAATAACTTCTCGTCTCGCTTCCGTGGGAACAAGTGACTGGTGACTGACTGGTCATTTCATTTTTATAAGCTTTCTAAGTTTTACTTAGTAACTGATCCTGCAAATTTCTTACGCTTTATTTGCTTTGGATCACCTTGAATTGATATAAAAATAAATCTTTCAAAACCAAGTCTTCATGAGGTTTTCTTCCCGCAACGAGTTGACCCATTCATCTCGAGAGATCCTTCTCCCTCTTCCGCTAACATTGCTGTTCATTTCCCTTCTTGCGAGCGAATTTCGTTTTAGCTCGGCGGTAGTTGACGCCAATGGTTCGTTCTTCGTCAGGATCAATTCAAGGATACCGCATTCGTAGTGAGAGGATATAGGATGGGACTTGCGGTAGGATTGGTATTGAATTTAGGATTAGAGGTAGCAAGTGGATTGCAAACTGAGGAACATCTGACCAACTACGTTCGAATTTTTCATTTCACCACGCAAACAACTTTCTTCAAGGTGAAACGTCAATAGTCGGCTTTGAGGCAGAAATGAAATATATCACTAGTTCGTAGCTAGAGCAACCTAACGAGCTTAACAATGCGCCCAGTCTTTCTTGTGGCTCAACCTTCGGTCTCTTTAGTACTACCGCAAGCGTTCGGACAGTTAAACTAATTGAAGTGAGTTGCTGGTGATATATATCGTTGAAAGAACTTAACGATTGTTATTTTTTTCGTAAATCCTTCACGTTTTGTGTCTAAGCTCCCTGCCGGTAATATTCAAGTCGAGGTTACTTCTCGTCTCGCTTCCGTGGGAACTAGTGACTGGTGACTGGTGACTGATCATTTCATTTTTATAAGCTTTCTAAGTTCTACTTAGTAACTGATCCAGCAAATTTCTTACGCTTTATTTACTTTGGATCACCTTGAATTGCTATAAAAATAAATCTTTCAAAACCAAGTCTTCACGAGGTTTTCTTCCCGCAACGAGTTGAACCATTCCTCTCGAGAGACCCCCCCCCTTCCGCTAACATTGCTGTTCATTTCCCTTCTTGCGAGCGAATTTCGTTTTAGCTCGGCGGTAGTTGACGCCAATGGTTCGTTCTTCGTCAGTATCAATTCAAGGATACCGCATTCGTAGTGAGAGGATATAGGATGAGACTTGCGGTAGGATTGGTATTGAATTTAGGATTAGAGGTAGCAAGTGGATTGCAAACTGAAGAACATCGGACCAACTACGTCTGGATTTTGCATTTCACCACGCAAACAACTTTCTTCAAGGTGAAACGTCAATAGACGGCTTTGAGGCAGAAATGAAATATATCACTAGTTCGTAGCTAGAGCAAGCCAACGAGCTTAACACTGCGCCCAGCTTTTATATTGGCTCAAAATTCAGTCGCTGGCGTACAATCACATGTAATCTAATTCATCAGAATTATGGCGCCAAAATGGGTATTTAACTTTTTGGACATCCTTTTAGCACTCTTATGCCAGTTGCATCGAGACAAGTACATAAATAAAGCTGTTTTATTTGTGCATTAGCTGGTATGTTCATAAACCTAAGCCGTTAACATTTGTCTTCTCCAGTGGCACACAAATGAAAAAAAAAGAATTTTTCTATGCACGGATTATGACAGGAGCTCTATTGAGAAAAAGGGCTAGTATTGTGGTTTATTTTTGTCCGACGGACCGAAATAACATACGGGAACATCGAGATAAATAATATTTTAGTTATTATGACAGAAATATCAGTGAACTGTTTTTTCGCGCGAGAGTCGTGTGATTTGCTTGCCAGGCGCTAAAAATGGATGGTGTAAAAAGCCTGCCAGTAATTGGAGTGTATTTTGGATATCGTGTCTCTGATTGGTTATCGAGAATTTTTCTGATTGGTTATCGAGAATTTTTCCGCTCTGATTGGTTATCGAGAATTTTTCCGCCATTAAATGACTACCCGTCATATTCTGATGAATTAAGTCAACCAATTGTGTTCAGGCAGTTAAACTAGTTGAAGTGAGTTGCCTGAAGATATATATCGTTGAAAGAACTTAACGATTGTTACTATTTACATAAATCCTTCACGTTTTGTGTCTAAGCTCCCTGCCGGTAATATTCAAGTCGAGGTTATTTCTCGTCTCGCTTCCGTGGGAACAAGTGACTGGTGACTGACTGGTCATTTCATTTTTATGAGCTTTCTAAGTTTTACTTAGTGAATGATCCTGCAATTTTTTTACACTTTATTTACGTTGGATCACCTTGAATTGATATAAAAACAAATCTTTCAAAACCAAGTTTTCACGAGGTTGTCTTCCCGCAACGAGTTGAACCATTCATCTCGAGAGATCCTTCTCCATCTTCCGCTAACATTGCTGTTCATTTCCCTTCTTGCGAGAGAATTTCGTTTTAGCTCGGCGGTAGTTGACGCCAATGGTTCGTTCTTTGTCAATTCAAGGATACCGCATTCGTAGTGTGAGGATATAGGATGAGACTTGCGGTAGGATTGGTATTGAATTTAGGATTAGAGGTAGCAAGTGGATTGCAAACTGAGGAACATCTGACCGACTACGTCCGAATTTTGCATTTCACCACGCAAACAACTTTCTCCAAGGTGAAACGTCAATAGACGGCTTTGAGACAGAAATGAAATATATCACTAGTTCGTAGCTAGAGCAACCTAACGAGCTTAACAATGCGCCCAGCTTTTATATTGGCTCAAAATTCAGTCGCTGGCGTACAATCACATGTAATCTAATTCATCAGATTATGGCGCCAAAATGGGTATGTAACTTTTTTGGACATCCTTTTGGCACTTTTAGTTGCATCGAGACAAGTACATAAATAAAGCTGTTTTATTTGTGCGTTAGCTGGTATGTTCATAAACCTAAGCCGTTAACATTTGTCTTCTCCAGTGGCACACAAATAAAAAAACAGAATTTTTCAATGCACGGATTATGACAGGAGCTCTATTGAGAAAAAGGGCTACTATTGTGGTTTATTTTTGTCCGACGGACCGAAATAACATACGGGAACATCGAGATAAATAATATTTTAGTTATTATGTCAGAAGTATCAGTGAACTGTTTTTTCGCGCGAGAGTCGTGTGATTTGCTTGCCAGGCGCTATAAACGGATGGTGTGATAAGCCTGCCAGTAATTGGAGTGTATTTTGGATATCGTGTCTCTGATTGGTTATCGAGAATTTTTCCGCCATAAAATGACTACCCGCCATATCCTGATGAATTAAGTCAACCAATTGTGTTCAGACAGTTAAACTAGTTGAAGTGAGTTGCCTGAAGATATATATCGTTGAAAGAACGTAACGATTGTTACTATTTCCATAAATCCTTCACGTTTTGTGTCTAAGCTCCCAGCCGGTAATATTCAAGTCGAGGTTACTTCTCGTCTCGCTTCCGTGGGAACAAGTGACTGGTGACTGACTGGTTATTTCAGTTTTATGAGCTTTCTAAGTTTTTCTTAGTGAATGATCCTGCAAATTTCTTACGCTTTATTTAGTTTGGATCACCTTGAATTGCTATAAAAATAAATCTTTCATAACCAAGTCTTCACGAGGTTTTCTTCCCGCAACGAGTTGAACCATTCCTCTCGAGAGACCCTACCCCCCTTCCGCTAACATTGATGTTCATGTTCCCTTCTTGCGAGCGAATTTCGTTTTAGCCAGGCGGTAGTTGACGCCAATGGCTCGTTCTTCGTCAGGATCAATTCAAGGATACCGCATTCGTAGTGAGAGGATATAGGATGCGACTTGCGGTAGGATTGGTATTGAATTTAGGATTAGTGGTAGCAAGTGGATTGCAAACTGAGGAACATCTGACCAACTACGTCTGAATTTTGCATTTCACCACGCAAACACTTTTCTTCAAGGTGAAACGTCAATAGACGGCTTTGAGGCAGAAATGAAATATATCACTTGTTCGTAGCTAGAGCAACCCAACGAGCTTAACAATGCGCCCAGCTTTATATTGGCTCAAAATTCAGTCGCTGGCGTACAATCACATGTAATCTAATTCATCAGATTATGGCGCCAAAATGGGTATGTAACTTTTTTGGACATCCTTTTGGCACTTTTAGTTGCATCGAGACAAGTACATAAATAAAGCTGTTTTATTTGTGCGTTAGCTGGTATGTTCATAAACCTAAGCCGTTAACATTTGTCTTCTCCAGTGGCACACAAATGGAAAAAAAAAATTTTCTATGCACGGATTATGACAGGAGCTCTATTGAGAAAAAGGGCTACTATTGTGGTTTATTTTTGTCCGACGGACCGAAATAACATACGGGAACATCGAGATAAATAATATTTAGTTATTATGACAGAAATATCAGTGAACTGTTTTTTCGCGCGAGAGTCGTGTGATTTGCTTGCCAGGCGCTATAAACGGATGGTGTAAAAAGCCTGCCAGTAATTGGAGTGTATTTTGGATATCGTGTCTCTGATTGGTTATCGAGAATTTTCCGCCATAAAATGACTACCCGCCATATTCTGATGAATTAAGTCAACCAATTGTATTCAGACAGTTAAACTAGTTGAGTTGAGTTGCCTGAAGATATATATCGTTGAAAGAACTTAACGATTGTTACTATTTACATAAATCCTTCACGTTTTGTGTCTAAGCTCCCTGCCGGTAATATTCAAGTCGAGGTTACTTCTCGTCTCGCTTCCGTGGGAACTAGTGACTGGTGACTGGTCATTTCATTTGTATAAGCTTTCTAAGTTTTACCTAGTAACTGATCCTGCAAATTTGTTACGCTTTATTTACTTTGGATCACCTTGAATTGATATAAAAATAAATCTTTCAAAACCAAGTCTTCACGAGGTTTTCTTCCCGCAACGAGTTGACCCATTCATCTCGAGAGATCCTTCTCCCGCTTTCACTAACATTGCTGTTCATTTCCCTTCTTGCGAGCGAATTTCGTTTTAGCTCGGCGGTAGTTGACGCCAATGGTTCGTTCTTCGTCAGGATCAATTCAAGGATACCGCATTCGTAGTGAGAGGATATAGGATGAGACTTGCGGTAGGATTGGTATTGAATTTAGGATTAGAGGTAGCAAGTGGATTGCAAACTGAGGAACATCTGACCAACTACGTCCGAATTTTGCATTTCACCACGCAAACAACTTTCTTCAAGGTGAAACGTCAATAGACGGCTTTGAGGCAGAAATGAAATATATCACTAGTTCGTAGCTAGAGCAACCCAACGAGCTTAACAATGCGCCCAGCTTTATATTGGCTCAAAATTCAGTCGCTGGCGTACAATCACATGTAATCTAATTCATCAGATTATGGCGCCAAAATGGGTATGTAACTTTTTGGACATCCTTTTGGCACTTTTAGTTGCATCGAGACAAGTACATAAATAAAGCTGTTTTATTTGTGCGTTAGCTGGTATGTTCATAAACCTAAGCCGTTAACATTTGTCTTCTCCAGTGGCACACAAATGGAAAAAAAAGAATTTTTCTATGCACGGATTATGACAGGAGCTCTATTGAGAAAAAGGGCTACTATTGTGGTTTATTTTTGTCCGACGGACCGAAATAACATACGGGAACATCGAGATAAATAATATTTTAGTTATTATGACAGAAATATCAGTGAACTGTTTTTTCGCGCGAGAGTCGTGTGATTTGCTTGCCAGGCGCTATAAACGGATGGTGTAAAAAGCCTGCCAGTAATTGGAGTGTATTTTGGATATCGTGTCTCTGATTGGTTATCGAGAATTTTTCCGCCATAAAATGACTACCCGCCATATTCTGATGAATTAAGTCAACCAATTGTGTTCAGACAGTTAAACTAGTTGAAGTGAGTTGCCTGAAGATATATATATCGTTGAAAGAACTTAACGATTGTTACTATTTACATAAATCCTTCACGTTTTGTGTCTAAGCTCCCTGCCGGTAATATTCAAGTCGAGGTTACTTCTCGTCTCGCTTCCGTGGGAACTAGTGACTGGTGACTGCTGACTGGTCATTTCACTTTTATAAGCTTTCTAAGTTTTACTTAGTAACTGATCCTGCAAATTTCTTACGCTTTATTTACTTTGGATCACCTTGAATTGCTATAAAAATAAATCTTTCAAAACCAAGTCTTCACGAGGTTTTCTTCCCGCAACGAGTTGAACCATTCCTCTCGAGAGATCCTTCCCCCCTTCCGCTAACATTGCTGTTCATGTTCCCTTCTTGCGAGCGAATTTCGTTTTAGCCAGGCGGTAGTTGACGCCAATGGTTCGTTCTTCGTCAGGATCAATTCAAGGATACCGCATTCGTAGTGAGAGGATATAGGATGAGACTTGCGGTAGGATTGGTATTGAATTTAGGATTAGAGGTAGCAAGTGGATTGCAAACTGAGGAACATCTGACCAACTACGTCCGAATTTTGCATTTCACCACGCAAACAACTTTCTTCAAGGTGAAACGTCAATAGACGGCTTTGAGGCAGAAATGAAATATATCACTAGTTCGTAGCTAGAGCAACCCAACGAGCTTAACAATGCGCCCAGCTTTATATTGGCTCAAAATTCAGTCGCTGGCGTACAATCACATGTAATCTAATTCATCAGATTATGGCGCCAAAATGGGTATGTAACTTTTTTGGACATCCTTTTGGCACTTTTAGTTGCATCGAGACAAGTACATAAATAAAGCTGTTTTATTTGTGCGTTAGCTGGTATGTTCATAAACCTAAGCCGTTAACATTTGTCTTCTCCAGTGGCACACAAATGGAAAAAAAAGAATTTTTCTATGCACGGATTATGACAGGAGCTCTATTGAGAAAAAGGGCTACTATTGTGGTTTATTTTTGTCCGACGGACCGAAATAACATACGGGAACATCGAGATAAATAATATTTTAGTTATTATGACAGAAATATCAGTGAACTGTTTTTTCGCGCGAGAGTCGTGTGATTTGCTTGCCAGGCGCTATAAACGGATGGTGTAAAAAGCCTGCCAGTAATTGGAGTGTATTTTGGATATCGTGTCTCTGATTGGTTATCGAGAATTTTTCCGCCATAAAATGACTACCCGCCATATTCTGATGAATTAAGTCAACCAATTGTGTTCAGACAGTTAAACTAGTTGAAGTGAGTTGCCTGAAGATATATATCGTTGAAAGAACTTAACGATTGTTACTATTTACATAAATCCTTCACGTTTTGTGTCTAAGCTCCCTGCCGGTAATATTCAAGTCGAGGTTACTTCTCGTCTCGCTTCCGTGGGAACAAGTGACTGGTGACTGGTGACTGACTGGTCATTTCAGTTTTATGAGCTTTCTAAGTTTTACTTAGTAAATGATCCTGCAAATTTCTTACGCTTTATTTACTTTGGATCACCTTGAATTGCTATAAAAATAAATCTTTCAAAACCAAGTCTTCACGAGGTTTTCTTCCCGCAACGAGTTGAACCATTCATCTCGAGAGATCCTTCTCCCGCTTCCGCTAACATTGCTGTTCATTTCCCTTCTTGCGAGCGAATTTCGTTTTAGCTCGGCGGTAGTTGACGCCAATGGTTCGTTCTTCGTCAGGATCAATTCAAGGATACCGCATTCGTAGTGAGAGGATATAGGATGAGACTTGCGGTAGGATTGGTATTGAATTTAGGATTAGAGGTAGCAAGTGGATTGCAAACTGAGGAACATCTGACCAACTACGTCCGAATTTTGCATTTCACCACGCAAACAACTTTCTTCAAGGTGAAACGTCAATAGACGGCTTTGAGGCAGAAATGAAATATATCACTAGTTCGTAGCTAGAGCAACCTAACGAGCTTAACAATGCGCCCAGTCTATCTTTTGGCTCAACCTTCGGTCTCTGTAGTACTACCACAAGCGTTCGGACAGTTAAACTAATTGAAGTGAGTTGCCTGAAGATATATATCGTTGAAAGAACTTAACGATTGTTATTTTTTTCGTAAATCCTTCACGTTTTGTGTCTAAGCTCCCTGCCGGTAATATTCAAGTCGAGGTTACTTCTCGTCTCGCTTCCGTGGGAACTAGTGACTGGTGACTGGTGACTGACTGGTCATTTCATTTTTATGAGCTTTCTAAGCTTTACTTAGTGAATGATCCTGCAAGTTTCTTACGCTTTATTTACTTTGGATCACCTTGAATTGCTATAAAAATAAATCTTTCGAAACCAAGTCTTCACAAGGTTTTCTATCCGCAACGAGTTGAACCATTCCTCTCGAGAGATCCTTCTCCCGCTTCCACTAACATTGCTGTTCATTTCCCTTCTTGCGAACGAATTTCGTTTTAGCTCGGCGGTAGTTGACGCCAATGGTTCGTTCTTCGTCAGGATCAATTCAAAGATACCGCATTCGTAGTGAGAGGATATAGGATGATACTTGCGGTAGGATTGGTATTGAATTTAGGATTAGAGGTAGCAAGTGGATTGCAAACTGAGGAACATCTGACCAACTACGTCCGAATTTTGCAGTTCACCACGCAAACAACTTTCTTCAAGGTGAAACGTCAATAGACGGCTTTGAGACAGAAATGAAATATATCACTAGTTCGTAGCTAGAGCAACCTAACGAGATTAACAATGCGCCCAGCTTTTATATTGGCTCAAAATTCAGTCGCTGGCGTACAATCACATGTAATCTAATTCATCAGATTATGGCGCCAAAATGGGTATTTAACTTTTTTGGACATCCTTTTGGCACTTTTATGCAGTTGCATCGAGACAAGTACATAAATAAAGCTGTTTTATTTGTGCGTTAGCTGGTATGTTCATAAACCTAAGCCGTTAACATTTGTCTTCTCCAGTGCCACACAAATGAAAAAAAAAGAATTTTTCTATGCACGGATTATGACAGGAGCTCTATTGAGAAAAAGGGCTACTATTGTGGTTTATTTTTGTCCGACGGACCGAAATAACATACGGGAACACCGAGATAAATAATATTTTAGTTATTATGACAGAAATATCAGTGAACTGTTTTTTCGCGCGAGAGTCGTGTGATTTGCTTGCCAGGCGCTATAAACGGATGGTGTAAAAAGCCTGCCAGTAATTGGAGTGTATTTTGGATATCGTGTCTCTGATTGGTTATCGACAATTTTCCGCCATAAAATGACTACCCGCCATATTCTGATGAATTAAGTCAACCAATTGTGTTCAAACAGTTAAAGTAGCTGAAGTGAGTTGCCTGAAGATATATATATCGTTGAAATAACTTAACGATTGTTATTATTTACATAAATCCTTCACGTTTTGTGTCTAAGCTCCCTGCCGGTAATATTCCAGTCGAGGTTACTTCTCGTCTCGCTTCCGTGGGAACAAGTGACTGATGACTGCTGACTGGTCATTTCACTTTTATAAGATTTCTATGTTTTACTTAGTGAATGATCCTGCAAATTTCTTATGCTTTATTTACTTTGGATCACCTTAAATTGCTATATAAATAATTCTTGCGAAACCAAGTCTTCACGAGGGTTTCTACCCGCAACGAGTTGAACCATTCCTCTCGAGAGATCCTTCTCCCGCTTCCGCTATTATTGCTGTTTATGTTTTCTATTTTCGAGCGTATTTCGTTTTAGCCAGGCGGTAGTTGACGCCAATGGTTCGTTCTTCGTCAGGATCAATTCAAGGATACCGCATTCGTAGTGAGAGGATATAGGATGCGACTTGCGGTAGGATTGGTATTGAATTTAGGATTAGAGGTAGCAAGTGGATTGCAAACGGAGGAACATC